>BHFT01027984.1:0-26444 GCA_004320025.1 Laticauda laticaudata | reverse complement strand
AAAATAGAAAATATATTAGTAAATAACGTAAAATGTAAATCATAATTATATATTCACAATAAGATGTATTTGTAAATATATCACTAATATTGATAACAAACAAGGAACCAAAGACTGTCCATAGTAGAATTGTTAATTTTTAAATCATTTTCTTTTTTTCTAATTCTTTTCTTTCTTCTTCTGTGTGTTGTATTTGTTTGATATTTTGGTTTTGTAATCAATAAAGTTTGTTTGTTTGTTTGTTTGTTTTAAAAGAATTTTTCCCAGAAAGGGGAAAATAACTTTAGCAAAGCATTGGTTCAAATCTGTATTTGTCTACACTGAAAATTGGGGTATGGTCATGGCATCACAATTAATTTCTCTATATGTATTTGATTTAAATATTTTGAATATGTGAATTCTTTAATTATGAATTCAGAATGCCTAAGAATCAATATCAATTGGAGCAGCATCTCATTGATTATGTGCCATCAAGTTGGTGCTGATTCTTAGTGATCACATAGATAGATTTTCTTCAGGAAATCTGTTCTGAACCTGGTCCTGCAGATCTTCCAATCATGCACTCCTCACATTGTAATCAAATCCATCCATCTTGCTGCTGGCTGTTCTCATTTCTTGAAACTTTCCCAGCATTAGAGCCTTTTCCAAAGAGCTAGGCCTTTCCTTAATAAGTGCAGAGTAGGCTAATTTGAGTGAAGTTTTGTGTACATCAAATGAGAACTCTTGAGTTGAATTGTTTGATTATCCCTTTGTGATTTTGACAATCTATGATATACCAGGAGCCTTTTCCAACAACAGCATTCAAAAAAAGCATTTCAATACTTTTCCTGTTCTGCTTCCTCAAAGTCCAACTTTTGCTTCCATAGAATTTTACAGTGAAAACTAGTGCCTGCCTAATTCTGAACTTTATAGGTACTGTATATGTCAGAGTTGTATTCAACAGGTTCTGACCAGTTCTGGAGAACTGGTAGCGGAAATTTGGAGTAGTTTGCAAAACTGGCAAATACCATCTCTGATTGGAGATTTTATAATATTCTTCCCCTGCCACGCACACCAAGCCACGCCCACACAACTGGTAGTAAAAAAAATTAAATATAATATCCTTCCCCTGCCACGCACACCAAGCCACGCCCACAGAACTGGTAGTAAAAAAAATTAAATCCCACCACTAGTATATTCTGGCATCTGAATATATATTTTTAAGGCCTTCATAGCTATTTTACCAAATGATAGTTATCAATGTATTTCTTGATAGATGGATGGTTCTTTGACTATTGATACTTAAAATCATGAAAGGCAGAAGCTATCTATCCCTTTGAAAATCCTATAATGACTTCTAAGGCAGGTTCCTGTACCTATTGTCATTAGTTTAGTTTTCTTGATTCTTAATCTCAGTCTCATTTTTTTTTCTCTGTGTTTCTTAATTTTGATTCCCAGAACTTGCAGATTACTTGAATTTTCAGCTATCACAGTGCATGAAATAAGCCTGATAATCTAAATGAATATAAAAGAAACAAAACTCAAAAATCCCTTGGGTAATGTCTGAACAGACATTCCATGAAAAATCAGATCTGCTATTTGGCACAGCTTTAGCCTTCTGCCTCAAATGTGGCAGATGTACTAACTGGAACAGATGCTAGTGGGCTTTGTTTCTTTTGGATTAGAAATAGTCCCTTCTCAAAGCAAATGTATTGTTAACTGTCTAATCTTATGTATGCATAATGATTATAATACCTTGGAAATTTAAGTTTTATATTTGTCTTACTATTTAGCCCAGCTATATTTGAAGCACTACATTGTTATTTAAAGCTTTTAGGGATCATAGATAAGTAATAAAATACCTATGGATATCATGAGACATCCAGATGCTTCTGCAGAACACTGGGGTCAAATCTGCATTATTAATTTGTTTTTTAAGTAAAGATCCCAATAATCCAAGATTATAAAGTTTTCAAAGGTTTTGGAGTACTGATTCTTGAAGGAGTTTGGCAGGAATTCTAATATGTAAGATTTCAAGAGAGAATTTGGTGATCCCAGATATTTTGGCTGCTACATTTTTTTAAAAATAGTAACTCACCAGGGATCACCTCTAATATTGTGATGAGCAACCAGTTGATCTAGGTCATAAGTTAGAAATTACTGTTCTAATTCATTGAATACACCATAAGAAGCGCTAATGAATTCATCAAGATAATATCAGTGATAGATATATAAAAAGATAATCAGAGACAGACAGTTTATATGCCGAGAAATTTACCAGCAAGAAACCAAAGTTGCTTACATTAGCAATAGGCAGCAAAGAACAAAAAGCTTCCAGGATTTATATGAATTGATTGGAAGAGATTTGGAAAGAATTATTGATCTAAGGAATGAAGAAAACTTACAGTAAATTAATTATAGAAAAATATTATTGACTTTTATTGAATGTTATTAAGGAAAACACAGAACCATTCAGTATAGCTACTGTATACTCATTTGCTCAGCTGTAACTGGTTGTGCAATTAGGTAATTTTAGATGCAACTGGCAATGCATTGTATCTCAGTATAGAGGTACTTAGAAATGCTCGTTTGAAATCAATACAATTTAAGAGAATGTTGGCTAAGGTAAACTATATATTTCAGTAAGATCTTCAACCATTAGATCTGCATCTACCCCAATCTGCATTAACTTTGCTTATTACAAAATGGGTAACAAGCTTGTTTCCCTCATTATACCCCAAACCCTGCTCTGGTAGCTGCTCATTGTCATTAAGCACCACAAGACCATTTTTAATTTCAAACATAACTGTGTCATTGTACAATTGCACTTGTTAAAGAGATGTTGCCTATCATGACTTTATAAAGTCAGTACTTTGGGAAAAGAAATGTCACTCCTGGAAAATATCGCCCCTGCTTTCTGTAATGCTTGATGTTGCAAGTATTTTGAAGCAGGATTTCAAAGTTATACAGGTTTATGACTGCTCAAAAGCTAATTAAGTGTGATTAGTGGACACTATGAAAAAAAAATTCATAGAATAAAAATATGACGTAGATTTCAATGTCCGAACAATGCCATTTTTAAAGTGTTATGACAAAGTATACATTTGTGTTAACCAACTGCACTTTAGAACAGAACAATTCTAATTTTGTTAATAATTGAACATGAATCCTTGGCAGAAAAATATATTTTCTTTTCAAGAATCATTTATTACAAACATATTTCAAATGGATGGGAATGGCTCTGAATGTATCTTTTCTTTTATGTATACTGAGAGCATTTGCATCAAGACAAATTCCTTGTGTGTCCAAACACACTTGGCCAATAGAGAATTCTATTCTATTCTAGACCATATTCTTCTACCTCCTGAACTGGGAGCAAGACTAAGTTGAAGCCACATTGATCCACCCTGGCTTTGCGAACAAAGTCTGTGTGGGTAGCTTCTGTATGGAGTATATAAAATTGAGGCAATGGAGTAAATCACAGCTACATTAATTTTGGTTGACTATATTGTACAAATAAAGACTATAGTTTAGTTGGGTGAATATTGTTAAATGTTTATTAGTGATCCAATTCACTACTTAACACAATATTCACTTTCCATTTTGAAAAAAACTACTTGAACTATATTTTTTCAAAACTTAGTTTATTTATCTTATTTGATTTGTTTGTCAAACATGTACAAGATAACAAGTATAGATATGAACATAAACATGAACAAAGGAAATAAATACAGATAAATGGGGACAGGGGCTCTTATGCACCGTGTGTATACTTATGTAAGATAATTTTTGAAAAAAGCATATCAAAATCCAGATTTTGGGACCTTCAAATTAAATGACAACTAAGCAGTCGGAAACTAATTTTTTTACTATTTTATGTTTCATTTTACTCCAGTTTCTATATTGTGCATAAATCCAAAGTTTACCATGACTGGAGTTTACAGTACATCCAACAAATGAATAAAATGCACATTTATTAATTTTATTTATTTATTCACACATTTGTTCCCATGAATTATTCCCATGAATTACCACTAGTGGAAAAAAGAATAGCAATGTTAAAAATAAAAATCAAATTCAAAGTATGGATATGAGTTTTTTGTAACTAAATAAGTACTTTAGAAATTTGGTCCATAAGACCATCTTTTTCAGATTTTATTTGCATCTTTCTAGCAGTCCTGTTTTAAATAGAGTTATATTTGCAAGACTATTGTTCTCTTGTCTAGATATTATCACGCTACATCTCTGCTATAAGTAATATTCTGGGATGCTTGCATTTTATACGAAGTATAAGACAATTGCTATCATATAAAGCAATAGACAGAAACAGAATTCATCTACCTTTGCTCTAATAACCTTTGCTGTTTGGTACTTTTCAAATTTGCCATACTGCCTGAATAACTACACTGCTCAAAAAAATAAAGGGAACACAAAAATAAGATATCCTAGATCTTAGACATGAAATTGGAAATATTCTTATTAAATACTTTGTTCATTATATATTGAATGTGCTGACAACAAAATCAACAACAAATTATCAATGGAAATCAAATTAGTAACCTATGGAGGTCTGGATTTGGAGTTACACTCAAAATTAAAGTGGAAAAAAACTACAGGCTGATCCAATTGATGTAATGTCCTTAAAACAAGTCAAAATGAGGCTCAGTAGTGTGTGTGGCCTCCACATGCCTGTATGACCTCCCTCCAATGCCTAGGCATGCTTCCTGATGAGTGGCGGATTAGTCTCCTGAGGAATCTCCTCCACACCTGGACTAAAGACATTCCCAACTCCTGGACAGTCTGTGGTGCAACATGGCGTTGGTGTATGGAGCGAGACATGATGTCCAGATATGCTCAACTGGATTTCAGGTCTGAGGAACAGGTGGGCCAGTCCATAGCATCAATGCCTTTGTCTTGCAGAACTGCTGACACACTCCAGCCAACTGAGGTCTAGCATTGGCTTTGCATATAGGAGGAACCCAGGGCCAGCCGCAGCAGCATATGGTCTCACAAGGGGTCTGAGGATCTCATCTCAGTACCTAATGGCAGTCAGGCAACCTCTCGTGAGCACATGGAGGGCAGTGCGGCCCCTAAAGAAATGCCATCCCACACCATTACTGACCCACTGCACAACCGATCATGCTGGAGGATGTTGCAGGCAGCAGAACATTCTCTACAGCGTCTCCAGACCCCGTACAATCTGTCACATTAGTGCTCAGTGTGAACCTGCTTTCAATTTGTGAAGAGCACAGGGCATGAGTTGCGAATGTGCCAAAATCTTGGTTTTCTCTGGCAAATGCCAAACGTCCTGCACGGTGTTGGGCTGTAAGCACAACTCCACCTGTGAACATCAAGCCCTCTTACCACCCTCATGGAGTCTGTTCTGACCGTTTGAGCAGCCACATGCACATCTGTGGCCCGCTGGAAGGTCATTTTGCAGGGCTCTTTCCCTCCTTGCCGCAAAGGCGGAGGTAGCGGTCCTGATGCTGGTTGTTGCCTCCTACGGCTCTCCACGTCCTCCTGATGTACTTACTGGCCTGTTTCTGGTAGTGCCTCCATGCCTGGACACTACGCTGACAGACACAGCAAACCTTCTTGCACAGTTCACTATTGATGTGCCATCCTGGATGACCTGTACACCTGAGCCACTTGTTTGTGGTTGTAGACTCCGTCTCATGCTACCACTAGAGTGAAAGCACCACCAGCATTCAAAAGTGACCAATCCATCATCCAGAAAGCATAGGAACTGAGAAGTGATCTGTGGTCATCACCTGGCAGAACCACTCCTTTATTGGGGATGTCTTGTTAACTGCTATGCTTTCCACCTGTTGTCTCGTTCCATTTGCAGAACAGCCCGTTAAATTGATTGTCAATCAGTGTTGCTACTTAAGTGGACGAGTTTCACAGAAGTGTGATTGATTTGGAGTTACATTGTGTTGTTTAAGTGTTCCCTTTATTTTTTTGAGCAGTGTAGTTTGTTAATTTTCCCATTGTTTTGGAGATAAATAAATAAACAGACAGAGGCCAGTTATTTTACACTTATTCTGTTCAGCCATTCAAATATGCAACCAAAGTTCTACTTTGATCACCATTGTCATGCTAACTAGAATTGATGGAAGTAGTTGTAGTTCAAATTATTTCTAAGGCAACAGATTAAAGAAGGCTTATATAAGGTAAATTAGCCTTAATACTTACAGGCATCAGGAATAGAATAGAGTAGAATACTTTATTTGGTCAAGTGTGACTGGACACACAAGGAATTTGTCTCCAGTACAGAAGCTCTCAATGTACATATAAAGCAACAGAGTAAAAATAATTATAATAATTATACCAATAAGAGAAGGTAGTAAAGAAGATAAGGATAATAATAATATAGCCATACAATATGGGTAAATAGACATAAGACAATATTGTGAGGAAGGAAAAGCTGCTCAAAGAAAGAAAAAGTGATTTTAAAAAAATCCCATATATTCTAAACCAGTGACGTTATGTTTACAAGGAATAACTTTATGTTATTATAACACTTATCATAAACATAGGTTTAAAAATGTTAGAGAGCATGGCTCAATTGAAGAGGCATTCCTTTTTTTGCAAACTCGCCAGTGAACTGATAGGTTTAAACTGCAACAAATTGAGGTGTCTAAAATGGACAGGTTCATCGAAACCAACATCGCATGAAATAGTACACTTGGGAAAATGCAATGTGAGCTTATGTTGCTGGTGATTATAGATCGTGTTGTCCTGCAATGGCTGCTTGTCTATTCTAGCAATGGGGCAAGCAGATGTACCTGGGATACAAAAGAAAGTCATAGCAAGAAAGAAGGATGGAGAGAATAAAATGATTTTGTGCCCAATGAATATGTAAAGATGTTGATTCCATCTTTTGGGGAATGTACATAGGACATGTGAATTTGTTCTGTCTACTGAAGTATTTCTTCTGCGTTTTTCAACTATACTAATATCCAAAGGCCCTCCAGTGATATTCTTCCAAGAAAATCACATTGAGTTAATGACAATGCTCAACTGTTACTGTCCAGAACTTTCCATTCATCTTGTATTTTTTAAAATTTTTTGTTCAGTTTGCTTTTACTTTTTGCAAATCTTGATTATTGTGCTCTATGCAGTAATACTATGTGTTTCTTCCATAAAGTTTGAATAGCTTTGTCATGAAAATCCTGGGGTTTCAGATATGATTTTTTATTGCTGAATTATACTTTAATGTATTGCTACCATTTTTCATTTTTTGTATCTTAATGTTTTACCATCAATATTTTATTTTTATGCTTGTATTTTGTTATGGTGAGACTTATTAATATTTGAATAAAATAAATGAATACAAATACTCATTTTTATCTTGTTTTCCTATTTTAATACAAATGAAGTACTGGCATGCATCTTTAGTAATATATAATTTATGGTCTTCTATTGCAATAATGCTTGAATGGAAATATAAAGTTATGATTTAATTAATATTTAATTGTATGGAAAAGCCCCTAAATCTCAATAAGAACCGAAATACTTATTTTTTTCAAATTAATGTCTGCTTACTATACATTTTAAAGTATAAAGGATACCTATATTGATTCAATTCATGTTTGTTTGTTAATACAGAATTGAACTACAGTTTACCAATATCTTACACTTCTTATTGTATGACTGAGATCTCCTGGGAAGCAGAGGAGCTATGAAGAGTTGCATAGAAGGGCCATTCTTATTTTTTAAAAGGAATTTCACTGACAATATAGCAACAATCTAATTAGAATTAGTGCTTCCCTGAGCTATTTTAAGACCATATGCATAGAAGAGATAAAAACAAATATTTTGATTTTACCAGATGAAATAAATGATAAAGACATTTATTGCTCATTTTACATTTAAAACACATCATGTTAATGGAATGCTTTTCACTGAAGCTAGTTCATTGCTAAGCAATTGCATTTTGGATTGTTTTAAAGCCTTGCCAAGATATCTTCTTGTACAGAACACACAATTGTGCCATACATCTTCACAATATTTTCAATCAGTTTTAAACAAATTCAAGAATGGGCCAGTTAAGACAAACTCAAGTACACTAAAATGTACATAAAATGAACCAAAGCATCAATGTACATGTGCAGAATATAAAGCAAACAAGCAAGCAAACAATAACCTTTGACATATATCTGAGTATTTATCAGTGGCTTTGAAGCTAAAGATCCATATTTCTCCCACATTATTTTTGTGAAATTTAGATTTTTCATTCCATGCTTAAGTTGTATACAAAAAGTGAATTTTACATTGATTGGTAACTAAGGCTTCCTGCTGCCAGGGATTGACATCATGACATTATGACTGAGATAAAAGAGAAAACAAACTGTTTATCCTCCTGAACTGGAGTTTTCATTTCCAAGGTCATTTTGCTGATAAAGGATAGAATGGCACTAGATCTGTGGGTTTTACTTCTTCAGAGGTAGAAGGCTGACTTTAGGGAGCAAAGAGCAAATTGTGTGGTTCTCCCAGTCTCGTTCTTCAACTTCCCTGCTTTCCCTAACTTAATCTCAAGGACAAATCCTTCATTCTGATAATTTGGTCAAATCTGGGGAATCAGGAGACTCATAACATGAGGTCTTCCAAAAGGTTCTACCTAGAGGTGGTATTCAGCAGGTTCTGACCAGTTCCGGAGAACCGGTAGCAGAAATTTTGAATAGTTTGGAGAACCAGCAAATACCACCTCTGACTAGAGATTTTACAGAATCCTTTCTGTACCATGCCCACAGAACTAGTAGTAAAAAAATTTGAATCCCACCTCTGGTTCTACCAAAGTCTAACTTTAATTAAAGTGCAATTTAAAAAAATAATATTTTAAAGGGAAGAATGATGGTCATATTAGCTATACTTAATTAACTAGATTAAAATGAAATTAAATTGAAAGTAATCATTTATTTTCCTGGCTCTCCTAATCCTGGCTCCTGTAGAGCATGATATTTGATATACCACTCAAGGGCCAAGTCAGCTTTTAGCATCCAAAATGATGTTTACCATTGCTGCAAAACCATTTTAGTTATAAGTTGTTGCTAGCAACACGTGCCCTTCATTAGATTCACTGGATTAATTTCTAAATGTGCCTCTTAGAGAAGTGTCTGCATGGGAGTGGATGGAATTAAAACAAAAACAATATGGCAGGTCACACAACCATGTAATCAAAGTCCTGCCCTTTGCATGTAAAATAGTTGCAGTTTTGAGTATATGATTGTGTTTAGCATCTATCCTTACTCCATGGATTCCTCTGTTCCCTTTTCTTGTAGCCTGGAAATGTTTTTTTTTTCTTTGAATGGCTTAGTTGTGCTGTGTTTTCTTTGAACCTCTGTCCCTAAAACAAATCTATTTACTTTCAGAATTAATAAAGAACTGAAAACATATTTCTCGTAGAGAGAAGTAAATAAAACACAGTTCTATCTGTTTCCATAATTTCATGTTCTTGTACTTTGTGTTATTTTTATTACTAATGTTAAATTAATTAAATGATAGTCAAGTCAAGTAGAAAAGATTATACACTGTTTCTGCTAATGACATATTTTGTATTTCATGGATATTTGATTTTTAAACTATGAAATTACTGCCTGAATATTGCTTAGGTTGTAGGGCCTTATTTTAATTTAAAGGCTAATATTTAATTAACACTACCTAGCTAGATTTCAGACGATCACTTGGAAGGGAGAAAAAAAGTGCTAATTGTATTTATATCAGAGATGATAGATAGATAGATAGATAGATAGATAGATAGATAGATAGATAGATAGATAATCTAAGAGTATATCTCCTTATTTTTATCTTGATGATGATAATGAAAAGATTATAAAAGCATTCTAAACACACATAAAATATCCTTCTGCTTTTACCTTATTTTTGTGTTCATCCAATTTTCTGTGGTCTGTAAATTTTATTCTAGCATTTCATCTGACCAAATAATTGATTAAAAAAAATGAAGAGTATCCATTTAGTTGTCATAACATCCATACCACACTTACCTAGCTTGCTAATTAGAATGTCTCAAAATATTCTGTTCTGTATGGAACTTGGTAGGTTCCAAGTCCCTCGTTCTGATTGGCCCAAAAGGCCACTTACGGATTGGATCACTAGGAACCAATCTGGGAAGCCACCAAGTGGCAGGAAGAATTAAACAAGTGTCATTGGCCACAAGCCGGCAGGCAGGACAATACTGCGGCTAATATAAAGGGCTGCCATGGCTTTTGGGCTATGTTCCGGTATCTTTTGCACTAGTGAGGTTAAATAAAAGAGTTGTTTGTTTGGTAACCGGTCTCTAACACGCTTCTTTCCGGACAGAACACTGGCGACGAAGGTTGGATTGTCGTAGAAGCAGAGACGAAGCATGCGGCGATCTGAACCCGAGCGAGAGAGATGGCGATAACAATGCGCACTAAACACCCTTCAATCCTATGAGGAGGATTGGGAATTGTAATATTTGATCGCTTTCTTATGTTCTTAGAAAGCCAAGAGATAGAAGAAATCTCAGACCAAAGGAAGAGGGCTGTTTTTCCTTAACAGCCTGCGGATTGGCCCTATTAAAATGGCGAAGGGTGCTGGCGAAACCCAGAGATGTAACAGATTGACCTGGTCTGACTGACGAGTTGCTCGGAGCACACTAGCACCGGGTGGTCTCAAATTTTAATCAAGGCATGAATTTTATAAAGGAGGACCAGACGGAGGATGAAACCATGAGCAGGATTTTGGGCAGCCTTGAAGGACAACATCGAGAGGAGCCTGGTGAGTTCCAAAATATGAGACGAGGGCAATGAGGATTGAGGCCGTGGGCTATACAGCTGCGCCTGAATTAGAGACTCTATCCTTAAAGCAAACTATGAACCAGGGCCGAACATAACCGTGGCCAAAGCATTGCAGAGGTAAGCAACGCCCAAAGGCAGCCAGAAGTCAGTCAGCACTATGCGGGAAATGAATGCAAAGTTTCCAAGACTGCCAACCAAACCAGGGAAGAGAGGCAGAGGAAGGAACGCACAGAACTAAGCCACATGAGGACTTCGAAACGCAGATGACACGAAGACGAAGGAGCATGTCGCATCAATAACTTATTAGATAGAAATGGCGGAAAAGAGGAGGTGAAATCAGCAGGAATTTCATGTGCAGGCTGCGGAAGCATCACCATGGTCTGAATGCAGGTTCTCTACAAATATGCCAGGTTGTATAAAAGGGGCACATCGATTAGGGTCTCCGCACAAAAGAGCTATATAAAAAGAGCGCAGCACCGTTCGCAGACATGATGAGGAAGCAAGCCGGCAACAGATGGACGCAATACAGAGACAGGTGAACAGAAAATGCATATACAGTACCAATTGGAATGCCAGGCGGTAAAGTGAAAGAGGTCGGATAGAGGTGAGCATGCGAGGGGAATTGAGAGATTGGAAGTCGACTGGGTCATTCCTATTCAATTGGTATCACTGGAATACCATCCGGCCCATTTTTCAGTTAGAATTTACCACCCGGAAGTCTTGCCTCTGGAGCTATCATGACCGCACACGCCCTAGCCTGTTAGGATTGAATGGTTCGCGCCTCTGGGATGGGATGACGGGATGAAACCAATGCTACAACAACTGGGTTAGTAATCAACTATCTCCACAGAATTCCAAGATTGTATTGTTGACAGATCGTCTAGGAAGATAGCAGGGGACCGGCCAATGTTATTAGCTAGACCTGAAAATAACCCATAGCGTTTTAAAGGCCAGAACACATCCCATTCTCGTTAAAACCAAAAATGACGGCAACTGAATAGATTAATAGCAAGGAGTTTTGAACATCGCGAACACGCAGGTGGGAACTCTCTATCGTCCACCAGTGAAGCAGATGGGTCAGTGCGCATCTGCGGGGACTATAAGCAACCCTGAACCATGCATTCCAACAAAGCGCATACCCAGTGCCAGTAGTGCAACATTTACTACAGTCGCTAGGGGAGGAAAAATATTTTGCAAAACTGCGCCTTGCACGGCTATCAACAGCTACCTGTTGATCATACAGCAGAGGCACAGACTATAGTAACACATAGAGGGGCATTCAAATTAACCACCTCGAATTCGGTGTTAGCGGTGCCCCACAGTGCATTCCAAAAGCTCATGTATGCTACTAAATTGGAATCAAGATGTTGTCCCATACTGCTCGATGGTGTACTGGTGTCAGCAAAATGGCCAACCAGGTGAGAGACCAGCGGTTTAAGAGAAGGTCTTTACACCACGATTTAGGAAATCAGGCCTGCAAAGTAAGAGGGAAAAATGGAACTGGCACTACCGCGGTTTCGAATTTTTGGCCTATTTACGATGCAGCAAGGGCATTACCCCACCGAAAAAAAGTGAAGGGCTATCAAAACACTCCAGCGCCAGGAACAAAACCGACCTTCCAGCGTTCCTAGGCCTGCATAAATTTGTTTACGTAGTTCCCTACCCCATAGGCGAACAATCAGCAAGCCCCTAATTGACTATAGATAAAAAAAAAAAAACCACTTAGTGAATATGGGGCTCACTGGGAACAGGTATCAAAGACCTATAACGTCCGACACCATTTTCATCAGTTTAGCAATAACCCTGGCCCTTTGACAGTCACCTGTTGATCGCTCGGCCTTTTGGGTCGGGCACCATCCTTGAGTCACCAACTTCCAGATGGCAGAGAGGTACCAGTCGACTTTCTTAACTCATAAGTCGTCTCACAGTCGGAACGCACATTACACCAACTTGATCGGGACCCTCGCAATTGCGTCGCGCGGAGTCACAACGAATTCCATGAGTACTTTTACGGCAGACCCTTTTCATGTACGTAACCCATGGATACACAGCCTGTCTTGCTGGAAGTCTAGCGGGCACTAGGCCAACCTGAACATTCTGTCAACCTAGAATGACGAGGTGTTGCTTGACATTCTTGGCTGTCCAGCGCTGCTCCTCTCCGTGGCCGTAGGAGTTACCGTCTGGTGGCCAGGGGCCTGCGGACCAAAGACATGGAGCGTTCGGGTTTGCAACATAGCTACGACTGTCAGAAGAATGAGGCTACCCCCCCCCCCACACAGGCACGCAATAAGGACTGGGAAGGCTCCCTGGGTCATGGTCCAGAAGTGATATTGATTCGCTGGGCCAGAAAGGGGAACACATTTTTGGATTGTGGTAGATCATATTCGAAACTGGTTTGGAACGTCATCCTGCCATCGTCAAAACCACCGAGGCTTTTGATGAAACTGCTCGATCACTGTTTGCAATGCATGGCTTTAATATTTTGACCTGATGTTATCTGGTTTGTGGACAATGGGCTCAAGTTTACTTCGCTTTGCAATTTGAACAATCACTTAGCTGCCAGGATTATCCGTCCAGCGCTTAACGCATGCCAGCACTTATCCCAACTCGAATGGCAGGGCTGGAACTCATGTTTTGGTAATACTAACGAGGACCTAGGAGGACTCAGGTGGGCGTCGCGCATGAAATAAACCGATGTACTAATCTTTGCAACATATTACCCTCAGTAGCACTCAATAAAAATGCCAGCTGAACTTTTTAAATGGGAGGAAACTACAGTCCTACGCTGGGATCAGGGTTACACCCTAGCTTATACCTGGGGACAACCCCCCGCGCTCCCCACAAATTACGTACCTTCGGAATTCCGTGACCGTAGTATATGTCAAGAACCTTACGGAACCTCGTTATGGGCTGACAGGCCCATAGCACAAATCACAGACCCCAGTCCTACTGACTACTATTTAGTACGATGGAAGGGAATTGGAAGGCGGCAATAGACCAGCTTCTATTCTGAACCTCAAACTAAAACACGCTGCAGAAGCCAAAATATATAATTCCGACTTATAAAAACAACCAGGGGGGGGGGAAAGTACAAATAACTTAAAAATAGGGATAGGACGAACCTCCATGAACAAGGACAACAACTCTGCAGAACGACATCTAACAAACAAAAAAGAGCACTCACGGTTAGGAGAACCCCAAGAAAGAAGTCCGGAGCAGTGGAGAGGCGAAGCGGACACACTTCGTGGAAGGTGGCACGCCAGTGCCAGCTCAATCAACGCCCGGGACAAACCGGAGGAAGGGAGCGGTGAAGCCATCTCAACCGGCGAGAGGCTCTCAGGCGGCGAGGCCATGGCTGACTCACCCTTCCAGGACGGTCGTTCCATGGGAAGGTTTGAGAGAAGCAGCAGCATTCCTCCTGAACCGCTTGAAGACAAAACACGACTGGAGGCCGCGCAGCATTCTAACTAGCAACTAGAAAGCCCACCAAGCCTGTGCGACGTACGTCGACACACGTTTAGACTGAACTAAAGGGGAAGGGGTGTTCTGTATGGGGACTTTAGTAGGTTCCATAGTCCGCCTGTTTCTGGATTGGCCGGACCAGGCAACTTGGCCGAAAAGGCCACTTACGGATTGGTTCACTAGGAACCAATCCGGGAAGCCACCAAGTGGCGGGAAGAATTAAATAAGTGTTATTGGCCACAAGCCGGCAGGCAAGCTGCTATATAAAGGGCTGCCGCGGCTTGGGCTATGTTCCGTATCTTTTGCCTAGTGAGTTAAATAAAAGAATTGTTGTTTGGAACCCAGTCTCACGCGCTTCTTTCCAGACGGAACATATTCTGCCAGATGCTTTGCTGTAAGGACATGAAAGATATGTTTCCAACATTTCCACAACTTGCTACAAAAATGATCTGATTAATGGGATGATGAAAGCTTAATCTGGCAGGACCTGTTTTGGGTAAATCCATGCTGATTTCCGGTAATTACCACTTTGTTACAGTCCCACTACTATTTACAGATCAGTCTCTTTGTGATCTTTACTAGAATCTTCCAAAGTATTAATTTTAGACAGATGGATTTGGGTGCTTCTTATATATCTACTCAAGCTACCTGCTATTTCTCCAGTATTCTCCAAGTGTTCTTCAGTAGTTCTCAAATATAATTACATAAACATTTTTGCAGTTGCAGAAAATACCTTCAGTATTGTACAATGTAATTTATTTAGTTTTATCATATGTTGTTACCCTGCAACATTAATCTTTATGGAATTTCATGGCAACACATTTTTATAGGCTTAGTGCTTTTTCTGTGATTCAGATGCAGTTGGAAATCACTTATTCTAGTTACATGATTCAGAGTCCATCTGAGACTTAAGTGTCTTTTTTTTTTGCAGAAATTGTTTATGTGAGTTTGACTTAATCTAGAGGTAAGAGCTCTGAAGAAAATGAAATGTTCAACTTTTAGCCATTCATACTTTTGCACCAACAGGAACTATTTTATTTACTTGAGTTGATAAAAACAAAGCAGCAAAAGCTCCTATCTGAGAAACAGCTTATTTTATTAAAAGTGAATTATTTTTTCCTTTTTTCGACCCTGTAATCCCTTGTTTTGGGTTGGGGTCAGGGATCTGAATGGAGCTGAGTGTTTACTATCCAGGTGCCTCCACAAAGTTTACAGCAGATATTTTCTCTTTGTGTCCTGATAGAAAAACATATATCGGTGTCTAGGACTGAACTCTCAACTTTCCAATTGGGAGATAAGAGTCTTCATTTCTAGGTTACTACGCCACTCTATTTTATTAAAAGTGAATCGTCTTCTAAATTCTTTTTAACATCAGTAAATGTTTTAGCAATAGGTCCTTAGAAATGTGATAATAACTAAACTACTAGTCTTCAACTACCCTAATTGAGCTTCATCTAAAACTAAATGTCTATTCAATAAAAAGAGGAACACTCAGTGATATCCTGTCCATCTCTTACTCTCTTAGTTGCAGTAATAGTACAGTTTTTAATAATTAAAATATATCTGTATAACCTTAATGTTTTAATATTTGAATTATTTTTACATATTTTATGATCTTGTAAGCTTTCCAAAGTCACCTTGCAGGAGATGGACAGCATAAAAATTTAATAAATAAAATAATAAAGAGAACTCACATTTAGACAATGTACAGTCTTCAAGGAATCTCTTTGACTCAGTTTTACTTCACATAAATCTTTAGAAGACAATAAACATGAAGTCCTTCATTGTATTTTATACACAGCCATCCACCATAGTTAGTTGCTTTTCAATGAAATAATTTGTGTGGCCAAGCCATGTAAATCTCTTTTATTTTTCGGTACTCCTAGTATGGATTGTAAACACAGATCTTCTTTCTGGTTTTGTCAGTGGGAGTTGGAAAGCAGGGATATGTTTCAGATTCCAGTGATAAAGTAGAGAATGAGTAGAGATAAATAATTTATTGAAAGGGCCAAAGCTCCATTTTTGGGAATTTAGAGAGAAAGAGAAAATGAGTGAGAGATAGAAGGTGGCAGGAACTTGAAAACTGTCAGATTTATCAACACATGGAGGCACTTCCCTTTCATTTTTTTTTCACTTTGGCATTTATTTATATCTTAGCTTGAATACTTTATTGTTCAATACCTTTATAACTAGGTTTTGAAATATGGAATTAGAGAACAAATGGCCCTCTGGTGCAGTCAGAAAAATCTGGAGCTGAACATGCTTAAAACCATAGAAATGAGAATTTTTAGGAGGAGCCCTCTTATTCTATCAACTCTTACTGAAATAGATAGCTCAGTATCAATAGCAGAGTACTTCAAATGTTTGGGTTCTATAATCTCCCAGGATTTGAAATGGACACTTATTTTTAGAACCATCATTAAAAAGGCACAACAAAGAATATTCTTCCTACATCAACTCAGAAAGTTCTGAGACTGCCTCCAGAGCTGTTGATACCGTTCTACAGAGGAATTATTGAGTCTGTCATTTATACTTCTCAGACCTGCCAACCCCTGATAAAGGAAAATCTGGAGACCCATGAAAAAAAAATCTGGAGATTCTATAAAAAATAGTGAGATTCTATTTTTTTCCCGATCAAGATTAAACAAACCCCTTTTCCATCGAGGAAAGTCATTAACAGTTTATTTAAATGTTTTATTTGTATTCCCTGTTGTAAGAAGATGCAGCTTTCTTTCTTCTATTGAAAAATCACCACCTCTTTTTGCAATGTTTATACAATTGCGATCGCTTTCCTGCACTGAACTTACAAAGACTACTGGGAAACTAGCCTCGTTCCCAGGGCCTACTCCCCTTTCAAAATGACGGACAGACAGGAAGAAAAACAATTACCATATATACTCGCATATAAGCCAACCCCCAAATTTGAAAAAAAAAAGCATTTTAAATTCGGCGTGAGATTGAGGAGCCTTGTCATGAGACCGTGAGAAATGACAAAAAATTGTGAGACTCATGGCAGAACCGTGAGAGTTGGCAGGGCTGACTTCTATAACTGTTTAGTTTGGTACTACAACCAAATGGGACGTGTACAGATTCCAATGGATACTTAGGACTGCAGAAAAACAATTGCAACCAGCAATTGTCCATGTGCTGAATCAAAACTGCAAAGTCCTAGTGCATTTACCCACGAACCACATAAGACTGCACTGCACATTTATCTTCATTCTAACTCATGGAAAGGTTATTACAAGATTGTCAAAAACGCCAGCAGTCAATTGTTTAGCATATGACTTGTATTGAAAAGATAATAGCTTTAATACTAATGAAAATGCAGTGAGGGTAAAGTCTACAACTGGAGATAAAATTGCTGTTAGATGATCACAACATTTCCAGTATTGGTGTTTCTGGAAAGTAGGCAAAGTCATTCTTTGCTGGCTTTTACAGTTTCATTTAACTGGGAATCAAATCTGAAGAATATTGGAGTTGTTGGTTTGATTTCTGAGATATTTGAAATGGTTTCCCTGACTTTGAATCATGTTCAACCTCTTAATTTTGATTCTTTCTATTTTTCATTTCTATGAAACATTCAAAGTGGTTACAGATATTTGAACATCAATATTAAAGAAAGCCAAGTCCAATAAAATTGGATTGTGAATATTCTGAAGAGAGATGGAAGTGGGATATTTAGACTTAAAATAACTTTATTGCCACTTTAGTGAATGTACACTAATCAGCATATATTAAAATGAAATTTCATTGCATACAACTCTCAAAGGGTCTCCACCTTCAATTTAAACTTGCCATTTCAATGGTTATTTAAACTAACTATTTCCAAGTATTGGTTCTGCAGAAAATACAGACTTTGAAAATAATGGTAATACTAATAAAATATTGAATATGATCAGCATTTAAAAAAAATCACCACAGTCAATTGTGAAAGGCAGTTCTATTTGGTACAGCTTACATCTCATGACAACACCTTTACCAACACCAAAAAAACAACACCTGCCTATCCCAGGTCCATTGGTAGGACTCAGATGGTATATAAAAATGCCAAATCCAGTCTAATAATCTGACTGATTGTGCAACTAATCGTAATAATACCAGATAGATGGATAATCTAATGGGGTTGAAGCAACTGATGCTTCAATAAAAACATTAGAACATCGACTGAAAAAATAATGAAGGAGTGGAACATAGATTTGATAGTGGGAAATGAAAAAAAGGGCTTCTCAACATTAGAAAAGTTAATATCTTCAGAGTGACCTATTTTCACTTTCAGTGATTTTTATTTTGAATATGAAGAAAACAAATCTTGCCTACCAAACAGCAAAGAAATGCTACCAAAATCTCATATTTGCATTCTATTGGTGATCCGAACTTTATGGCAAATCAGAAATTGAAACCCAGTTATTGACAAATTCCATAAGAATGTTTAGTGCAGATATAGCAATGAAATTTGGCCTACAGAAATGTGCTAGATAGCAATAAATCAGGGTAAAATCACAATATGTAATGGAATTGAAATGCTAAGTGACTAAACAATCAAGAGCCATTAGGATAAAGCCTACAAATATTGGGCATTTTACAGTTGGACAAAATCAGACAAGCTATAAGTGTGATTTGCATAAAGTGCTAATGAAAAAAAAATAATGGTAGAAACACCATCAAATCCACCAGTTCCTGGACCAGACCTGTGATATGATATACTGCTGGAATTATTAACTGAACAGAAGCTGAACGAGATTGTTTGGACTGAAAAGCAAAAAACTAATGACTATTCACTATGCATTATTTCCAGAGGTGGTATTCAGCAGGTTCTGACTAGTTCTGGAGAACTGGTAGCGGAAATTTTGAGTAGTTTGGAAAAGTTTGGCTCCACCCTCATCTATTTTCTGCTTCCCAAGTCCCAGATGATCGGCGGGGTCTTCTCTGGTTGCCCTACACAGGAGAACAGAGCTGCAAAGCAGGTTACTGGGCTGGGGAGAGAATGGGATTTTGCAGAAACCTTCCCCTGCCATGCCCACCAAGCCATGCCCACCAAACCATGCCCACAGAACCCGGTAGTAAAAAATTGTTGAATCCCCCACTGATTACTTCCCTGTAGTGATATTGGTAGATTGTACCTGTCCAATATAAATGGAGACAGATATTTATTTCAATCTGTTGAGAAAGAAAATCATGCATTGGCTGTTTATATAAAAGACAGCCAAGAACAAGCACTGATGAAAATAAAAAATGGAAATTCATTGAATATGCAGAAAATAAAACAAGACTATCAAATAATGTAATATAGGTAGTCCTCAACTGATAACAGTTCACTTAATGACTGTTCAAAGTTAAAATGGCCCTGAAAAAAGTGACTTATGACCTGTTTTCACACTTATGACCATTATAGCATACCCATGGTGATCAAAATTCAGGTGCTTGGCAACTGACTCCTATTTCAACTGTTGCAGTGTCCCAAGGTCACATGAGCACCTTTTGTGACCTTCTGACAAGCAAAGTCAATGGGGAAGTCAGATTCATCGAACAACCGTATTATTAACTGCACTGATTCACTTAACAACTCTTGCAAAAAAGTTTGTAAAATGGGACAAAACTCACTTAATAAATGTCTCACTTAACAATAGAAATGTTCGGTTCAATTGTGGATGTAAGCAGAAAACTACTGGTAAAGACAAGGTACCATAAAGTATTTCATAGTCAATTTCTATAAAAGTTCAAGGGGAAAGTGGATAAAAATAAAACATGGCTATGGTTTACAACTAGAATACAAAAAAGAAAGAAAGAAAAAGAAACCAAAGGCTTAATTTTTTCTGCTCAAGAGCACACTACCTGAATTAATTCAATCAAAGCAGAAGAGAAAAACCATCAAATTTTCAAAGTGCAGACTGCAAAGTAGCAAAAAAATAGTAGCTTGGGTGCTCAGCTCATGCAATAAGATTGCATAAATTGATTAAAAGCAATAACATAACCAAACCAAGACAAACTGATTCACCAGAACACCTGTAAAATTGATCATCTACCAGGAATGAAAAAAATGATTGGAACATGAAAAAGCATTTGAAAATGGGCAGGTTAAAATATTGTGGGATTTCTGAATAGAAACTGATGAAGTCTTGGTGCATAACACAAAGTGTGGATAACTGATGTGGCTATATACCAGGAGATAGTAAAACTGAATATCAAGAATTTGAGAAGATCACAAAGTTTCAAGGTCTGAAAATCAAAGTTGAAAGTTTCTAGCATAAACCAATTTTTGATGATCCCAGATTGTACAGATTTGCAACAAAATTCCCACTTGTCATTTATAAAAGGCTACTCTGCACATATACTATATCAATTCTAGATTCTTGGGAAGGACTTGATGTATATGAAGTCCAATATCAGCTAAATACCTGGCAGTTATTAAAATTTTTCTTTTAAATTGTAATTTAATGTTAATTTTAAACCATTTATCCACACATTCTTCCAATAACATTCAAGTTTTACATTATATCCAAAGTTCCTTGGCCATTGAATCATGCAATTTTTACATATTCACTTTCCAAATTCAAATTCAATAATGTTTTATAAACCTTAGCAATAATACAGATGTTCATCACTACCACACAGTCGGATTTCCAATTCATTTTTAACAAAGTTATAACTCTTTTTGTCTAATGTAAACATTTCTTTCAAATGTAAATATGTAAACCGGTGACAAAGATTTATTTCTGATTCTAGCACTTCCTTAGGCTTAAGGATAGGATAGGATAGGATAGGATTACCAAGATTAAATGATATTATTTTACCATAGGTCCACCAGTCCAGTTTTGCCACTATTTTTTTCTGAAAAAAAGCTTCCCAAAGAGGCTTCCTCATAGAAAACCTTATTTTATATTTATTCCAAAGTTTTAAGATGGCACGTCTAACAAAGTAGTTGTTAAATCAACATTTATTTTATATTCTGAATTCTGTAATGATTGTCTTACCTTTTTTGATACTTTATTAATCAGATATACTTTATAATAATAACAAGTGTAAGGGAATCAAAATGGACATTTTGAAGGATTATGTTGATGTACCTTTATGACTGACAATTAATTAAATGACGAGGGGTTGATTTGTCAGAACCCCCTAGTTTAAAAAAGAAATGCATGGGAAAATTCTTGCATACATCTTTTTTACCAGTTGAAATTCCAAGACCTGTAATTTTGGCTTCATGATGTATAAACAGGAGACATGATGTGATTCTGATTATACGAGCTAACATTTATCAAAGCAAAATTATTTTTATTGGGATAACATTTCATCAGCTTAAACGGAATGTACATCTAAATATGTAATAAAGTGAGAGCAATTCCATTGGGTGGATTTTATTTCCATGAGCTACTGTTCACCTAATCTTAGTTTATGTTTACAGGTCTTTATAAAGAGATTCTATCTAGGCTCCTGGTAACAAGTACCATTTAGGAGTCATGATTTCTGTCGATGTACATTTTGTAATTACTATTTCTCTTTTGATATAGTCAAAGTACACTACTATCTTTTTTCAAAAAAAATTAAAAACATTTTTTTTACAAAATTAAAAACATACAAATTCAAAAATGCAGAAACAATAATGTGAATAACACATAATACTTTACATTTGTTATTGAATTTGATCAGTACTAATAATCAATATTGACTAGTATTAGTCACATCTTCATTCATTATCACATCTTAAGGACTAAATAATTCATAATATACTTTATTTTCACGTTGGTTTATAACTACTCTTCAATTACAAATACTTTCATATTATTTAACTAGTAAACAAAGAAATATAATAAATGACTAATAATAATAATAGTAATAGAGAAAAGAAGGTTTAAAAACCTTTAATATTTTTTATACATTTGCTATGAACAGCTGAATATAAATTGTATTTTGGGTTCATTTACGTGTTTCCCCTTTTATTATCTACCCACTTATACCATTTATCCCATATCCGGTAGTAATCTGTATCCTCCTTCCTATTGATTTTAAGTGTGAGCCTGTCCAATTGGGTACACTCATAAGTTTTCTGAGTGTATACATATATACACTGAGTGTATATATATATATATACATATATATTCTGAGTGTATATGTATCAGTGATATACTTGGGTTCTTCCAATGTTGTGCTAGTGAAATATGTGCCGCAATTAATAAATGGATGGTCAGATATTTTACTTTAGAGTGGTAATCCCCTTTGATCATTCCCAATAAAAACAATTCCAGTTTCCACTCCAGCCCACACTCTATGATTTCTTCTATCCACGCTTTTATTTTTAGCCAATATTTCTTTATCTCAGGACAAGTCCACCATAAATGAAAATATGTACCAAATTTTCCTTTACATTTCCAACAGCAAGGATTTGCTATCAGAAATACTTTGGCCAATCTAGAGCATGCCAGATGCCATCTATACATCATTTTGTATAGATTCTCCTTGTGTGCTACTGATTTGGTTAATGTCAGGTTTTTCTGCCAGATTTCTTCCCAGGCATCCAGATCAATACTATAGCCAAAGTTTTTTTTTTCCCAAGCTAACATAGCTTTCACAATTTTCTCGGCCATTTCATGTTCTAATAAATAATTATATAATTTAGAAATCAAACTTTTCTCAGGGTTTAAAAGTATTTTATCTAAATATGTGTTTTTTTACCTCAGTTCCATATTCCTTTACATCTATTATATCTCAGTTTTACTTGAAAATATGACCAATTATCAATAACTATCTCTTGTGTTTCTAGTTCCTGTTTCAATTTAATTCTTCCCTCACTATCTAATATTTGGTGATACTTAAGTTTTTTACTAATGTCCATCGTATTTAAGTGAAACATCACCTCCATCGTTGAAAACCATCTCGGGATTTTAGTATAATGATTTCTTCTTATATCAGTCCAAATTTTAATTAAAGACTTTCGGAATACATGTCTAGTAAAGTATAGACTGTTTTTACTATTCGGGTTCCATAAAAATTCATGCCAACCTAACTGTAAGTCATATCCTTCCAATTGTAAAATCCTATTATTCCTCAAATCAATCCAATCTTTTATCCACACTAATGCCGCTGCTCTATAATATGTCTCCCAGACAGGCAATCTGAATCCACCTCTGCTTTTATTATCTTGTAAATAAGTTTTTTTTTATCCTTGTTTTTTTCTTTGCCCAAATAAATGTCAAGAATATAAATTACAAGACTTCGCAGATGATATGGTTTTTGTTATAGAAGATCCAATAGACTCAGGACCAGCTTTACTAAATGAAATAGATAAATTTGGTAAATTAGCAGGATTAAAAATTAATAAGGAAAAAACCAAAATGCTAGTTAAAAAATTAAGAAATAGTAAACAAAAAAATTGGAAGAAAAGATGGGATTACAAATTGTAAATAAAATTAAATATTTAGGAATTTGGTTAAGAGCTAGAACATTCAATCTGGGAGAGGAGTAAACTGGAACAGACTGAAAAGGACTTGGAAAATTGGAATAAGATACAAATTTCATTATTAGGTAGAATAGCAACAATTAAAATGAATGTTCTACCTAAAATATTATATTTGTTTCAAACAATTCCGATATTACTGGACATTTTTTTAAAATAATTAGATAAATTTGTGATGAGTATGCTACTATCTATACCATATTATTTTGATGTCCATGTGATCTTATGCCTACAGTACATTAGTTCTGACATGCCACAATGGCAGAATTAACTTCTACAAAATGTTCAGCATGATAGATAGCCATCTGCACTTTCCACCATTCATCCCTGGTGCCCATGCTGAATTTTAATCAAGATATACAATTTCATTCTTAGTATGTGAAAGTAATTTATCTTGCTTAGGTTTTGTATGTAATATACCAAATAACTGTTCTAAATAACTGCTAGATCCTTGGAGACACTGGATATGGACTCTTAACAACTGTTAATGGCAGCAAAAATTAGAACTGTATGTATCTCTTTGCTGCCTCTTAGTGGTTGTCTATATTTTAGCAAGCCACATTTGCAGTCCTATTTTTTTTTAATTTTCTTTTAGTTTTTTTTAGTGTCTTCAAGTCAGCACTGATTTCCACCTGGACAAGTCCCTGAAGTTTTCTTGACAAGATTTCAGAAATGGCTCGTCACTGATTTCTTTCGAGGCTTAAAATGATTAGAAGCATCTTGACACATATTTTTTTTTTAAAAATTTGGTGTCACATACCAACAATGCATCATTTTAAAAACATGATTCATTAAAAATTGATCCACTGAATATTGTAACGAAAATTCTTGGTCCACACATTCTTCAATCTGCTCTTCCTCCAATTCATATCTCAACAAATGTTTATACATTTTATTAATCACATGTTCACCATTTATATGTAATTTATTTTCAAATTCCATTTTATCATATTCTATTCCTGGTACTTTTAAAATCTATATGAAATCTTTTTCATAATTGTGCATATGAGAACCATTAAAAACTAAATCCATCTGTAGTAAAATTGTTCTCTTGATTTCATATTAAGTTTCCCATTTTCCAGTATGAGCATGTCTTTGCCGTATCTTTTCTTTTCTCTTTTCTCTTTTCTCTTTTCTCTTTTCTCTTTTCTCTTTTCTCTTTTCTCTTTTCTCTTTTCTCTTTTCTCTTTTCTCTTTTCTCTTTTCTCTTTTCTCTTTTCTCTTTTCTCTTTTCTCTTCTCTTTCCTTTTCTTTTCTCTTTTCTTTTCTCTTTTCTTTCTCTTTTCTTTTCCTGATTCCCAATAAAGGTATTTTGAACATATCCTGAATATTCATAGTGTGGTGTTCCTAATATAATTTTAAAAATCTACATTTACTTTATCATACCATAAATAATCAAGCCATTCAAATTTCATTGTTCCCCTGCACCATCAGGGCTGCCACAGTGGAGATGAATGGAGCTGTGAGAATGGGAGGGGGGAGTTAGAGATAGCTGGGGGTTTGTAGCCAAAATAAATTTCTTTCCTCTGAGAACCAAGGACATTCCCACCAGGTGCAAGGAGGTGGGATCTGAGACCAATTGACCTTGGATTGTGACCTGAGTGATGGATTGCATGGGCAGGGGAAAAAAACTTTACTTCTAACTAGGAGGAAATCCAGTTTTCATAGACAGTTCTTTTAAGTCTTCTATATTTGTATTTAAAGCCCTTAAACTCTTCGTGTGCATAAGTGGGACAATAGCACAAGCGCTCAAACAGAGATACTGGGTAATGAAAGCTGTGTCAAAGTAGTACATTATACTTGTCCACAAAGTATAACTTTCAGACCTGATGTTTGATGTTTGTGTAGAGAGCAAAATAGTAGCTGTCAACAAATTTCTCTTTTAATATCATGTACTTCCTGACAGATTTAAGAACTTCAGTAATCAGGCATCTTGTCCCAAAGGTTTTCTTTTTTTGTACCACAAGGGAATGTTTATTTTGTACCATAGTGAATGTTTATTAGCTTTGCTTGGTGTAAGGTATGCTTGCCATCAGAGGAATGATCTTAGCTCATGTATGTAGGGATTGCTGAGGGTCAGAAGGTGAATTCCTTGGATTTTCTCCACTCAGTTTATGGAGCTGCTTTTGCCACTGGAATTTGTGAAGAATCTCTTTTTATTCCCAAGTGTTTAAAAAAAAATCTACAAGACTTTAAGTATAAGACTTAGAGAATGTGGCTTTCACGTTGTCAATAACAAGTAAATGGGACAAACTTAATAAAGATCATGTTTTATATAATAAAATTGACATCAATTAAATTCATATACACATACACAAAAAATGAACAAAGAGGAGGGCATTAGTTAACGAGCATATGTTTAATCTGAACTGGAATGTCATTCTGTTTTGACAGAATTTTAATGAACATGGTTTCAAGTATGTTTTTAGAGGTTTTATTTTTTACTGTATTTACATGATTTTAATTAAAAGGATTATTTTTCTTAAATTAATTCTACTACTGTTTTGCGAATTGATGAAGTTTTAATACATGTTAAACACTTCTCCGGTTGCACTATCCTGCAACCTTATCATTTTCAACATTCTTTCAGAATTTTCATAATTTTATTTGTTTCAATTCCACTCTTGCATATCATTATCATTTCTATACAAATATCCAAAATACTCTCTTCCTATTCTATATTAACATACTTGAAATACCCTCGTCTGATTGGACCAGAAATACTACTTGCTGATTGGTCCAGAAACGCGATCCTGATTGGTTCG
>BHFT01027983.1:0-13125 GCA_004320025.1 Laticauda laticaudata | reverse complement strand
GAACCAATCCACTTCTTACTTATCTGGACCAATCAGAACTGTAGTCTAGGATTCAACCATTTACATATAGAACACTTCCAAACTTGGGTGTTTTAGCAGAACCCAATGATTGCATTTCTCCCACAAGCAGTAAATGTTTTGCTAAAGTGTTTTTAAAAACTTAGGTTGGTGTCAAAAAAATGTATCCCTTGATCTCATGTAGCATATACAATACCATACTGTACACATTCTCAGAGGTGATATGGAAAAGTTTAATATGATGAGCCAACAACCAAAAGAAAGCTATTTATAGAAGGCCATGTAGTTAAAAAACTATTCTGAAAATTTTTTGTGTGTATGTGTGTGTGTGTAAAACAGTCATTTTTCAGAAACTACACACACACACACACACACATACACACACTGAAAATTGTAATGGATATAAAGAGCTGTGGTGGCACAGTAATTAAAATCCAGTATTGCAGGCTAACTCTGGCCAAACATCAGGAGTTCGATTCTGACTGGTTCAAGTTTGACTCAACCATTCATCCTTCCAGGTTGGCAAAATGAGGACCCGGATTGTTGGGGGCAATATGCTGACTCTGTAACTGCTCAAAGAGTACTGTACAAGCACTATGCTCCATATTCTATATTTTGTATGCATACTACAGTGTGCAGGATTATTTTGGATCATATAGGTGTTATCAGCATTAAATAGCATTATAAGTGAAGTTATCATCTGTATTTTATATCCCCATGTAAGCCAGTAAGATTTAGAAAAAGCAGGTGGAGCTAATGAGACCATACAGTAGATAAAAAGAAAAATGAATCAAAGCATGACAAATTTAGGTCTACATTTTTAGTAGCATCTTACAGTTGTCTTTAGGTATTCTAGTCATTTCATTCAGGGAGATGGTAAAATTTTCCAATATGTTCCACCTTGCTCCATGAGGAAGAAGGCATTGTGTCAAAAAATACCACACATACTAATTTCTTGAATATGGTATCTGTGACCACAAATATTCTAAGCAAAAAATCAAGCACTGAAGTTTTAAGGTAAACAAAGAATGAGCTCTTTGGATTTTGCTCCTAAGTCTCACTTTGAAGACAAGGAATTCATATTGAGAAAATCTAAGAATATATCCACTGGAGCTACCTGTGGTCCTATCTAGGTAGGTAACAAAGGTGAAAAGGTTACCCAGATCAGAAGATAATTGATTGTACCCACAAGGGTGATCAGTTCTGAAAGTGCAATTGGGGTCCTAGCATGAGAAAGAACAATGAGAAAAGGACCAGATACCACAGCTGTACCAAAGATGATGGGGGGGGGGGAGAGGGCAGGAGATGGCATGTCTTAACCTTAAGTGTGATTTTCCCAGGTGATGGAATAATCATTCTTTTGTTTAATCTACTTATAACTAAATGTAAAATTAAGGATCTAATGGCTTACCTAGAGAAATGAAAACAAAGAAAGCTTGAAGGAAAATACCTATTTCTGTCTGCTGAAGGACACCAGTCACCAAGATGGATTTGATATCCCTCCCAAATGACTCCATTGTGGCTCCTTTCTGGGTCTCTGATTGGATCCATTCATCAAATGCATTTGAATGTTAGTATATGAATGAATATAACAAACAATTAGATAACTCAAAAACAAGCCCTAGAAAGAAATACTTTTGTAATATGAAGGAAGCTCAAAACCTATATCTCATGAATCAGCAGTAGATTGAAGAAATAGGAAATAAAGGGTAAGGATGGTCAGTTTTTACAATAGACAGAGGTAAACAGCAGGATGTACCAACCTTCTGTATCGAGACCTGTGCTGCTTAATACATACTAATGGTTGACCTGGGAAGGACATGAAAAGTAGCGACACCAAATATGCAGGTGACTTAGTGCCAAAGCAGAGTGAAATATTTGAGAGTCTGAATAATATGTTAAAGTTAATTAAGCACATACGAGATTTCAAAAGCACCAGAATCATGTTGTAGTATTTTAGTTCACTCTATTCTTTCATAAAAATAAAGTCTTAAATTATTAAAATATATCAGGTGGAAGTCTTTTCCTTAAATAACTAAGAAAAAAAAATCCATAGCTGACTACTACATATTGTTCTTTTGTTCAGTATTTACAAAACCAAGTTGATGAAAGATATAAAAATTGAGATTACTGTACAACTGTGACAATCTGGATATGGAAGATGATTTAAGAAATTGTGGGAAATTTTAAAGGGTCATTCTGGGAAATTGTACTGGATTTGAATAAACCAGAATCTCAAACTGAATAGATTTAAGAATTAATCCAGACTTCTAAAGCAGTTTGAGTTAAAATCTGAACCTTTCTTAAGCTTTGTTAGTGATAGAGAATTGGGAAAAATCCAGAGATACAACATGTGTCCAAAAATGATACATACATTTGGAAGAGTTAGCAGTAAAAGGAAACCAGGTTGTCAAAGAACATGGCGCTGCAGTGGTGGGATTCAAATGTTTTTACTACAGGTTGTGTGGGTGTGGCTTGGTGGGCGTGGCAGGGGAAGGATACTGTAAAATCGCCAGTCAAAGGTGGTATTTGCTGGTTTTCTGAACTACTCAAAATTTCCACTACTGGTTCTCTAGAATTGGTCAGAACCTGCTGAATACCACCTCTGGCTGGACACCATCAAAAATGATACTAGCCAGAGCACAGAAAAAGAAACAGTGCAAGTTTTGGAAGATGTGGAGATACCTGGCCCATAGAATTGCCAAGATTTGGATATAACTGAATGGATAACAACATCACCATCACCATCTCCCCAAATATGTTACATAATTTGAACTGAGGAGGAAGAAGAACTATTATTTGTGACCACCAGCTCTAGCATCACAGGTTTAGTACTCCCAAAGACAGTGGTCTACAAGAGAGATTTTGAAGTAATAGAACTTGTGATTGTTTAATATTCAGTGCTGTTTTACAAGCCACCCTATTAGAAGCAGTACAATAATGTTAAAAAAAAACCTTTGGAAGAGCCAGAGACAGCATGCAAATTTAGATGTTTACTTAGAAAAAGTAGTCCAGTCTTTGTCATCTTCTTTCAAGATGCCTGCATGGAGGGGTAAGGGTAAAAAGAGCTAAGATGGCAGCTACGCCTTTGCAATCAAAGCCTCACCCAGTTCTATTACTCGGGCTTTAATCATTCAGGAATAAATGTCAGTGGGGTTGTTTTAAACCTTTACTGAGGCCACCTTGTTTGATTTAGTTAAAACACACATCTATCACACTGAATTTTCTACAATTTCAGTGCAGGTTAAAGGAGAAAAATAAAGACACCTTAAAATGTTTTTCATCATAATTTCCTAATTCTGTATCATCTTTCTAAAATTTTGAAGATTTTGGAATATTTCAATAACATGCAGTAACATCTGCATATTTGGTTATTTATTTTTATAAATAACTCAAGGTGGCACAGACACACACACAAACACACTTGTTGTTCCTCTTCCTATTTTCGCCACAACAACCTATGAGGTGGGTTGACCTGAGAGAGATAGTGACCTGGGCAGCTTTCATTCCTAAGGCAGGACAAGAACTCACAGTCCTTTGGCTTCTAGCCTGGTGCTTGAACTACTAGATCTGTGATGGCGAACCTTTGGTACACATGCCACAAGTGCACGCAGAGCCATTTGTGCTGGCATGCAAGCCACAGGCAAACTTACCTCACTGCACATGTACACGCCTCACAGCCGATTTTTCGGCTGGCTTGAGGCCTTTTTCGGCCTCCCAGAAGCTTGGAAAAATCTGCAAGGCTTTTTAGGCCAAATAGGCCCATTTTGTCACTTCCTATAATACTGGAAGTGACAAAACAGGCATATTATTTGTCCTGAAAAGCCTTGCAGAGGCTCTTGGAGGCTGAAAAAGGCCTCAAACCAGCTGAAAAATCAGCTATGAGGCGCAGGTAAAGGGGTGGCGTGGGGTGGCAGAGGGGGGAATTGCACATGTATGCACAGGGGGCATGGGGGCACATTGCATTCTGGGTGCTGGCACACGAGTACACACATGCTAATGTGCGCACAATTTTTGGCACAGGAGCCCAAAAAGGTTAGCCACCTTTTATACTAGATCAAACTGGCTCTCTAATATAATCTGATTCAACCAGATTTGTGCATTAAGATTGGTGGTCTTCAAATCTTATAAATAAATAATGTCCATGTCCAAAAGAAATGCTCTTTCTCACATACAAAATCCAGTGGTGGGATTCAATTTTTTTATTACCGGTTCTGTGGGTGTGGCTTGGTGGGAGGGGCACAGGAAGGATACTGTAAAATCTCCATTACCACTCTACTCCAGGTGGAAAGTTGCTACAAAATCCCATTCCCTCCCCACCCCACTAACCTGCTTTCCAACTCCATTCTCCTGTGCACCGCAACAAAAGAAGACCCAGATGATCAGGTGGGACTGGGGAGGCAGAGAATAGATGGGGGCGGCGCTAGTCAGAGGTGGCATTTGCCGGTTCTCCAAACTACCCAAAATTTCTGCTACTGATTCTCCAGAACTGGTTAGTACCTGCTGAATACCACCTCTGAACTGCAGATAAAATCCAGGGGAGTGTTACAATAAACCCACCTTTTCCAAAGTTTCATTGAATTATTTTCATTGTATGTGCTCATTTTGGCATTTAGATTTTTAGGGAAGGTGTGCACATTAAGATCACACTAAAAGGATGTAGCAAAAAGTTTAAGAATGCTTGACACAGAGATTTATTGAGTGACTTGGGGCTAGTATCTCTCTTTCAGCCCAACCTATTCCACAGAACTATTGTTGGACAGAGTGAACTGTTTGAGCTTCTGGAGGAAAAGGAAGATATAAATCTAACCCACAAACATTTTTAATGATATAATCCCTTCAGAAGATTAAATGAAATTCCAGTCAATGACATTTTGGCAATTCCTTTTGTATTTGGAATTAAAATACTGTATAATATAACCAGTAAAAGAATCCCTGAAATTATTATTTTCTAAAATAATCCACACCTTATTTTTTTAATCCTGTTAAGAACAATAACAATAAAAAAGTTAGAGCAGTTTGCTGATTTTAAATGGGAACTATGGTGAACTATTTAGATACTGATTTGCAGTTGGACTTACATTTTCATGTTAATTAGTCTGTAATAAATGAGGCTATTTTTCAAACTCAACTGGGTTTGAACTAAATTTTGGTCATTGTATTTGCGTACCTCACATAATCTTGTAAATTCACAGATTTGGGAACCTTAATGCAATTCTTGTAAGTTAATATTTCAAATGTAACCCATCTACATAAAACTACTAGATGTAGAGAAACCAACCCTCTTATGCTAGCTGCCGCTTTCTTTTAGTTTTGCAAGTTAAAAGATGAGTTCATGGGTGCTCTTTCTCTCTCTCTGTGTGTAAGAAAACTTGCCAGTGATATCAACTTTGATTTGATTGACCCATTTCTTTCACATAATTTGAATACATTTGATATTAAAACAAAAAGAATAATTTTTTTAAAGAAAATGGAGAAAAATCTGGAGAACAAATTAGGAAATAATTTTGAATTGTCTTTCTAAAGGGAAGGGTGGAATTACACAGCTTTATTTGACTCTTGGGCTTTATAATGTTTTTTATTACTGTGCATATGCAGCTGGAGATCCAATTCTTAGAACCAGGAACCTAATCTTGAAATACATCTAAGAAACTGACCTCAACAATAATTTGTGCCAGTCCGGGAGTATTTTGGCCAAGTATCCTTGTTAACTATAAAACAGAGACCCATATAAGAGCAGCTTTAGCACTTATACAAAAATAAAAGGAATGTTTTGGGTGGAGATAGTGAATCAGCACTCAGATGTCCCACCCTCATGAATAATGCCCTTTCATTTTCCTTGAATTGTACATTGTGATAAGACCAGCTTGCTGGTTTAGTCTTTCAGTGCCATGAAAAAGCTAAGATTTTTAAGAAATAAGAAGTTTGACTTCCTGCCTTTAATTAAGGCAAGATTGCATTGGCCCAGGGCAATAAGTCTCCACCAAAATGTTTATTAAATTATTAGAAAGACTATTGTTAAAAAGATTAATCTTGTGCATTACTCATGGTTCCTATCCAATGTAATTAAAGGGATATGTGCAACCAGGCTGGGCCAGATTAAAATGATCAGCGGTCAAATGTCAAACTGTAACCAAAGAGTTCCAAGTTAATATTGTGATTTAGTAGCCATAAATTTATCCAAGGCTGTACTTATAGCAGTTAAGAAAAGTATTATTTAAACTGAACTTAGCTCCTGCTGATTTCATGGAAGTATCCATTTACTTTTCTTGGGGACAGAGTGAGTGATTTGTCATTGCCTTCTTCAGAATTTTCAAGCTTGCTTAGTTTCTAACTTGTTAATTAAATGCTGTCATCAGCTGAGATACAGTACCTTATAACAATAACACAATTGTGGTGGTATTAATTTTTTTTTACTACCAGTTCTGTGGGCATGGCTTGGTGGGTGTGGTGTGGCTCGGTGGGCATGGCAGGAGAAGGATTGAAGGTGAAGGGCATCACTTTTCTGGCCAATAGGTTTTGTATGCATGACCCATGCATCCAAACACCTAAATTCTACTGGAAGGAAGAACACAGTCAACATCTTGCTCATGTTTTTTTGGTTCACCTAACTTGATGCTGAAGAAGATTTGATCGGTAGAATAGGTAGTGAGATGACTTTGGCAGATTCCTTTTGCAACACAGCAGTCCCCAGATCTGCTCCAGTGGGTTGGCTGACCAACTAGATGAAAATTGAAAGGTGGAAGGGAAACTATAAATCCCTGAAATTATCTTTAGTACTCCGTGAGTTACAGAATATTCCACTGAATCTACAAAACATGTGCCAGAGGAGATATGCCAGTTGATTTTTAGGGGGTAGAAGAAATCGGCAACGGTCTCATATGAAATGAGTGACATATTCTGGTCTCCACAGATTTCTCCATATAGAAGGCTTTGAATTAGACAGAATCTGCTCCTGATTGGTAAGAAAAGAAACTAGTGTCCTGTTTTCATACTATTTATTGGTTGCACAATACCAAGTCTCTTTGCCCTATATGAGTGTGTCATAGTGTGTTAAAAATACATAGAAAACCTCACAAACAATCATTATCTCCCACCATTACTCATCTGAAGAAAGGAAAGGTTATTCTTCTGTGCATGAAAAAATAAAATAAAAACAGGTTCATGCAGGCTGTCTCAATGTTTTTGGATAAGTTTTCCTGGGGAGGAAGGCACCAGATCATAAACTTATTTTCAACAAATAAAGACACCAATGATTTTGTACATCAAGTAAGTTCTGATGCCTTGAACAGTAAAAGAAGGATCCAAGGGCTGTGAAACAGAAGTTTTCCCTGGAGGGCACTCTATCATTGGGCATTCTGTATTCTTGATGATAACCTTGAAAATACTTTTATTTGCCTGTCAGCATGAACTCCTTTCTCTTCTCCATTTGTTTTAAGGTATTGTTTCTATATTTATTATAAACACTTCTCTTTTTAGCAATGGAAGTTTGGTGAAAATGAATGAATTATTTATCTTAGAATATTGTCAGATAATTTTGCATAAGAGATCCATTAACTTATTTTCTCAAAATAAGCAGGATCAATCAGAAAATTTTAATTAGTGGCAGGTTCCTATGGGAGAAGATAGTTCTTCCCTATAATCTCTAAAGGCTTGATAGTTCTTCCCTATAATCTCTAAAGGCTTGATTCATTAAGTTGGTCAGTGGGGACCAAGTTCTTTTAGTTCCAATTTTGGTTATGTCAGATAAATAAAAAAAACCCTACCTTGTTAATCTTTGTGAGACTATATATGAAGAAATGGTCTTGGAATGAAGGAGGAACACTCACATTTAAAATGTACCATATCTGCTATCATCTATACTCTAACCACTGTGCCATGGTGGCACAGTAGTTAGAGTGCAGTACATCTGCTGCCTGCCAGCTGCCTGCAATTTGGCAGTTCAAATCTCACCAGGCTCAAGGTTGACTCTGCCTTCCATCCTTCCAAGGTGAGTAAAATGAGGACCCAAACTGTTGGGGGCAATATACTGACTCAGTAAACCGCTTAGAGGGAGCTGTAAAGCACTGTAAAGTAGTATATAAGTGCTATTACTATTAAAGGAATGTATATGTGATAGAAAATATCAGCTTTGGAATAATGGAAAATAGTAATGCAGTTAATACAATTGTTTCAAAGAGTTAATTATTTGGAGCAATTGGTAACTGTATAAAAGGATTCATTAGGTGCTGTACCAATGAGTACACAAGCCTAAGATTTCTTTTTCTTTCCTACTTTCTCATGAGGAAAAGCTATAGATTTGTGGCAGCACAGGTGTTTACATCCCATGAGTAGATTTTGGAAAGATATCTATCTAAAACCTTAAAGAGTGATTCTCCTCATGCTAGATAATACTGGAATAGGCCTCTGGTCTGATTTTATATATGATGTTCTAGTCCTAGGTCCATTGTAAATTCATCCCATGGAATTCTGCAGTCTTTAATAAGGTCATAAAGTGGTTTGCATTTCAGATCGGTCAATCAGTATGAAATCATTCCAGTATCTACCAAATGCTGCATAGAACTGCACAATCCACATTCACAAAAAGCAACTGTGTAAACTGGTTCTCATAGAATAATATGTCATTCTCTTTTTTTAAAAAAATACCTTGATTTCATTTTTTTTTGGGGGGGGTGGGGGAAAGGAAAAAAATCTCTGCTGCATTAATGATCAAGCCAAACTAATTGAAAAGTAGAGCATTTTTCGGGTTTTATTTTTTCCTTTCTATGTGCGGTAAGGAGACCTTTGTATTATCATATAGGAGAAGGCAGATGCTTCCTGTTTGTATCATTAAATTATGCTATTTCCTGAAAGGAAGCTTTGATGAAAAAAAGCTGCGGATAGCTGAAATATCTAACACCACCCTTGTTTTTCACTGGTTGACATGAAATATTTTCATTCATTTTAACCCTACATATGTTTTGCTGAAACTATTCAGCAAAAATACTATTGTCACATGATAGTGAGTTAGTGATCAATCTCATCATGGTTACTCTGAGTGGCTACCAGCCATTAAAAGCAAAATATCTTAATCACCTACTGTTAGTAGGTGTATCAGTATCAGTATTAGTAGGTGTATTGTATCATCTACTATGATACAATAGTAGAAATTGGAAAGTTACATTGTATCTGCTTTTCTGTAGTGAAGTTAGAATGCCAGTTGGAGATAATTGTAAGAATATTCTTCTGTTCTCTTACATAGTGTCTATGTGTCTGTCATTTTACAGAAGGTTTTAAGATAGTAGGAAAAATTAAATTTAAGATGAAGTTCAGAGAACAATTGATAGCAGATGGGATTTAGTTTTCAATGATTTTCACATGCACAATTAAGAGAAGGATTTAATATAGATAAAAAGGTAACTGGAATGTAAGATGGAATTTGAAACAGAGCTATGTACAAATGATGAAGATGTGATTTTGAACATGTATAAACTTTTATTCAAATTTGAAATGATGAACAAATTCATGGTAAAATGGGCTAAGAACTTTGATTATAACATACAAATGGATCAATAGGAAAGAATATGGGTAAAAGGATTGAAATTCACATTGTGTTATAATTTAAGATATATTTTTTTTTAAAATAAAATGATGTACAGTTGGTGTGTGATATAAGAGCAATTATCCAAGGAATTTCTTGTCAATGTTCAAAATGTGAAAAATATGAAATTTACCATGTATGGTAGACTTGTAAAAAAGAAAAAAAAAGATACTGATAGGTACATTTCTACAAAGAATTTTAAAGACAAGTGTTGAGATGAAATCAAAACTTTCCTTATGGGGCTTTAGTAATCATTTAGAAAACTCTTGTGAAATATTGATTTTTTAATATCGTAACTGCAGCAAGATAATTAGATGCTCGGTCATGGAGAAATACTGAAACACCCACCCTGGAGGACTGGATTGCAAAGATGACAGAATTAACAGAAATGACAAAACTGACATTTCAGTAATCACATGGTCAGGGATAAAACAAATGACTGGAAACTTCTTATGAACTTTTGGCTGAAAATAGAAAAAAGTGAAATGATGATTGTTGGATTTGCTGATTGTAAAAGAGTTGAGGATGGCACAGAAGGCATCTCTGTAAAGTAATCTGAATGAGGGAGGGGGAATAATAACTTTATAGAATATTCTTTATTGGCCAAATGTGATTGGACATACTAGGAATTTGTCTCCAGTGCATAAGTTCTCAGCGTACATACAAACTACAAAGTAGTGCAATCATAAGATACTAATAGTGGAAAGGAATACGAAAGGTGAGAAGGATAATTATATCATAAAATCTCATCTGAAATTGCTACAATGAAGATCAGAAGTTGTTTAATTACTTTTTTTAACTGTATTTTTTTCTGCAGGATTTTTAAATTTTTTCTTTATTTCACATTATATATTTTCATATTTATCTTCTATGTATACATTTTCAGTACAATTATATTTAAAAAAAGGAGGCAGTCTCAACTGAAAATAGAATTTTTCTTGAAGCAGTGAATTAACTCCTGAACTCAATCTAAATATAAAATGCATTTTTATCAGGCCAGTGTGATTACCAATTATTTGTATTATTATTAGTATTATTATTCAGAAATACTGAACTCATAACTGAAATCAGCTATCAAATTTGGTAATAGTGATCTTGGAAATGGATTTTTTAAATTAACTTTCTTAAACCCCTTTATTTAGGAAAGCCAGCAATTAAGGCTTAACTATCTACTTTTGTAATTACTTTTTGTAATTAACAGGTATTAACAGGTTAATATTATATTTTGTCTTCTATCATATCAAAGTTATTAGCCTTTTTTGCATTACTTTATTCTGATACTTTTTTTCTTAAATTTTAATCTCACTAGTAGTTGGAATCTTCTCCCCCCCCCTCCCCCCGAGTAATTCACATANCCCCCCCCCCCCCCCGAGTAATTCACATATTTGAAATTTAGATATTTTGGGGAAAAAGTGATTAGGAGATAAGAAGTCAAATGATTCTATGTATGAGGAAACTGACTCCTCTGAAGATGCTTACCTCTACCCAGGAAGAATTTAATGTTCTTTCCCTATGCATCCTTTCATGGAAGATTCAATAAGCATAATGCCATGTGGGCCGGAAGAAACATATTGACTCTTAAGATACTGAAATTGCTCATAGAAGTTCAGTTCCAAAAAATCTACTTGAGAGGGATGCTTAGTTGCAATGACAAAATAAAATGGAATAAATATTTATAGGAAGCAATACATTTACATGATGAATGAGCAGAGTTAAGACAATATGAGTAACTTGACTTTCTGAAAGGAATGCAAAACACTTCACATGCCTCAATTGTCATCTCCAAAAAGGTTGTGCAGATTAGGGGTTTGTGTTTTCAAAACTCAAGTTCAAGGAAAGGATCAAAAAAGGCCGCCACATTTCAAATGCTAGTGTTATGTAGCAATTTGCTATTTATAAGGGGTGGGGGGAAGGAGGCAAAGCTATCTGGAACTGAATACCATATGTAGCTTGGCCTGCTTATCCTTGTAGAAGTTTCCCCACTCAACAATCTTGCTATGAATTTGGAAGCTTCCCTGGAATTTAGCTCTTCCAGCAGAAAAAAGTTGGAAACAAGGAGGGGTGCTCCAAATTCATGTCTGTTGGAACATTGGACATTTCAGTCTTATCTAACTCCTCTTCTTCAATCTTGGCCAGTTGCTCGTGCCCTGGGTGATAATTGGTTGAAGCAGTTATTTGTATATTTTCTTTGTCTGTTTTGTTATGAGACACTGGGGAATGAGAAATCACTTGATCCAGTTCTGATTGTTCCAAGGCTATTTGGATATGGGTTCTGCATCATCACGTTTCCGGCAGAGAATATATCTAGAAAAAAGTTATACTTGTCAACAGCTTTTAGCACAACTGAAAAATCACCAATTATTTAAAACACAATGTCTCCAAGATGACTTTCCAGATCTTTCCTTTTCTGCCCTATTCAAGAGGCAATTGTTTAGTGGCCTGTCAGGGCAAATATACTGAGTCTCCTTATAGTAATGAACTATTCTTTTTTCAGAGGGTAAAGGTGAAACCAGTCTGGATCATGTGCATGTTTGTAATGTATGACATATGAAAGAGAACAGGAAGGAATTGTTAAGGCCAGCATAAATGGCAAAGTGGAAGGTTGCATAATGTCTGCCATCTGCAAATTACTATGGTACCTCTGCTGCCTTGTGAATTACAAATTCCTCAAGAAATCTGCGTTGGGTGCAAGAGGGGGAATTGTTAGAATAGGAAGATTTCACTCCTGCTATTTAATATCCTTTCTCTTTGGCCATTTGTCAAAGCAACACAGTACAAAGCTTTGTCCTGAAGTTATCCTGAAGTCCAAGTAGCATTCAGCATCCTCCTTAAGAAATCAGGAATGAGGAGTATAAGTGGTGGTAGCTATGCTTTAATGCCACAACAGGATTTTTAAAATTGTACTATGGTGTGTTTAAATGGCCCCTTTGTGTCTCAGCATGTTAGCTCAGATGCTCATAGTTTCTCAAGGGCCTGCTTGCTTCCAGTTTCTAACCATCATGTTGTGAAATGCAAACTATACTATCTATACTGCCAATGCCCTATGCAGAAATAGCAAAAGTTAGAATGAAACCAAAACATATTTTTTTTAGAAACTCCCAGTCACTTCTTTATGAATTGTCACTTCTGAATGTTAACTACTTGACTACATCCAAACTCATGCAAATAGACCTCCAACGGGAATTTTCCTGAGTCTCCTCCCCTAACTCTCCATCAGAGGTGGTATTCAGCAGGTTCTGACCAGTTCTGAGAACGGTAGTAGAAATTTTGAGTAGTTTGGAGAACCGGCAAACATCACCTCTGACTGGAGATTTTACAGTATCTTTCCCCTGCCATGCCCACCAAGCCATGCCCACAGAACTGGTAGTTAAAAAAAAAATGTTCTCCATGTATCTTCCAACTCTGCTTCAGAGGATGCATCAGAAGAATCTGTTCCATCCGGCAATAAGATGCGCGAGACCGGGTTCCAACAACAAACTCTTTATTCAATTCAGTAAAGCAATGGTAACGGAACAACAGCCCAAGCT
>BHFT01027981.1:0-10915 GCA_004320025.1 Laticauda laticaudata | reverse complement strand
CTCTTTTAACTTCCAGCTTCTCACAGCTTTTGATCTGGCTATTTATTTCCTCCCCGTAGAGGTGTGATATTTGTTTTTTTAAGTTTTCGCAGGTACTTACATGAATGCAGTTCAGCTTCTTTCGGGTACTATGTAGAAAAAAACATCCTGGCACAGCAATAGGCTAGCCTGAAATTTAAAACCAACACCTTTGATAGCCTGACCGACATACAAACTCCATACAGAAGCCCGATGATGGCAGATGAGATTCTGCTGAAACGTTGCTACAAGTTTAAAAGCACTACAATGATGTGGAATAATACCCAAAGGAAGCTGAACTGCATTCATGTAAGTACCCACGAAAACTTAAAAAGACATATATATATATATACATACATAAAGATGTGATATTTTTAAAGAATAAAATAATAATATAAATTATATAAAGAAATAAAATAAAAATAAAATCAAAGGTCTATTTTAATAAAAATTAAAATATTCAAGAAAATGGTAAGAGAACACCTGTCTGAACTCAATGAATTCAAATCTTTAAGAGCTGATGGTTTACATCCCAGAGTTCTGAGAGAGTTGACAAATGTATTTTCTCAGAACCATTGTACCATATCTTTCAAAGGTCTTGTAAAACTTCTAGAAGACTAGAATAGAGCTGATGTGGTCCCAAGGTCTTTCAACACCGTTACTCTGTTACTATTCTATTATTAAGTCTAAATACTCCAACCAATAAAATAACAATGCAATGCACATTATAATGTTAACAGTTTACAATCTTGTAGAGCCACATTACTAGCTGTCCAGGCTCACATGTGGCCCTTGGGTCATGGGATGGTGTAGTAACTATGTATCATTCATATGTTTGCAACTGTGTATCGTTCAGGCATTTGCAACATTGTATCATTCACGTGTAATCATTGAGCTTCTGTCTCCTCAGTGACCTTTTGCAGGGCACGTACAGGGACAAGGAGTTAAACATCTGTAGAAATAGCTTACTTACATTGTAATTAGTTTGTCTAGCATGCAGCTTTGTAAGCAGGAATATCCTGATCGAATTATAAATCTTGCGATCCTGTCTGACCTGGTATCNTTCTGTGCACACTCATCCCGAGGAACTTCGTCTCCTGTCGTTTCTTTCTCCTTTCGCTCCCTATCATGAGGTGCCCATCTAATGCGGGATAGCAGATACCGCAGGATGGATACCTCTTATGTACACTATATTATGTACAGATTCTGATTGATTTTATCTCTTATTAGATTGATGATCGTGAACTAAAGTTTTCATTCTGACTACGTATATAAGAGAAACAATTCTCTCTGATTTGTTCTTCAGTCCTAAACCTTATTTTTCTCATGCATTTGCCTGTGAAGTAGATAAGTGAAAGTGTACAAAGTAAGACTTATTCAGAATTGATCACTATTGCATTACTGACTTAACATATTTCTATAAAGTTTTTTCATGTCCTTGTGATTTGGTCAGACTATTTTTTATTTGAGTATGCTTTTGCTCCAATACTAAACCTAATAATTTTTCCATGGTGGATTTTTTTTTAGTGCAAACATAATCTTTTGTAAAATTGGTATTATAACAATATAAATATTATAACAATATAGCATTTAACAACCTCAGCCTTTTGTTTTTGAACCATTTATTGGGATTAATAATCTTTTGGGGATATACTTGAAGCTTTCAGCCATCTAAGCTCATGACAAATCAAAAAAGGAGATTCCTCTCCCCTCCGTGGAGCGTTTTATAAGTAAATGCATGTTCCAAAAAAATAAAACTCTTTTTAAATTATTTTCCTGATAAAGATTATCTAGCCTGGAAAAAAATTCTTAACATAACTGTTCACCTAGAACAGATGCCTTGAGTTTGACATCCTGTTGTACAGCATCCAATTCAGTGAATGCAACAAAGATTGGATTCTGATGTTTTTATTCTTTTTATATTAACATACGTAACAGAACTAAGCAAACATTTCCAGTAAAGTTACAAAAATTAAAGATATAACATTCAAGAACATCACAAATTAATGCTGAAGCTATTCTTACATATAATTAAGGATATAACATTCAAGAACAGCACAAATTAATGCTGAAACTATTCTTACATATAAAACGCATAGGAAGAATTAATATTTTGTTGGTAAAATCTTGGCTTCTGCAGCATTTATAGTATTGTGAATTCAAATAATACTATACAAATTTCCAAATATTTCCAGCTGTGTGTCTAGTTTGTCAAAAATAACTTTTAGCTTATACAGTATAATATGTCTTATTGTTCAGTTCTCTTTAGACAATTAAATTCAGTTTTAGATAGTATTTGAGCTAAATTATGTTGGCAATTATAGTGCAATGATACAACCCTAGGCTATTGATCCTAGTGATATTTACACTTATCTTTTATTCAAAGCACTGTTTGGAAATGATTTATTATCGCCTGAGGACATAGTTAGAAAATGAAAGCTTTGCATTTAGAATATCTATTAATACCCATTGGGAATTGAAAAGTTTCTGTCTTTTATCCTTGCCCTAAGGTCACAGTTACATATGTGATTGAAGAGAATAGGAAAAATAAAAACCTTTGCTCAACTGTTTCATAAATAACTAAGGTGTCATCATATTCTTTTCATGCACCATCTGTGTGGTTGCAAGATCAGCACACCAGATATTAAAGAGAAAAAAAAAACTATTTGAAATGGTCAGTAGCATTCTCTGTAAATGCATTTATTACAGGCTAATTAGATCTATTATGTTGATGATGACATGAATTTTCAATTCCTTTAAAAAAAAAAAATTATAATTGCAGAGCAAGTCTATGAAGTATTTTTAAACACTGGGAGGGATTTTCACATGCATAAGTTTCAGTGAGAAGAATGTTGCATACATGTATTTTCATGATTATGACAATCATAAATTAGACAAATTCTCAGTAAAACTTTTACTGGTATGAAAGCAGGTTGGTGATTTCTAGCCAGCCATTGTCTCTTAGCCTAAACCATCTCACATGGTTTGTGTTCTCAGAAACAGGAAGAAATAAGTATTAAGTATAATTATTATACTTTAATTATATTAGATATAATTGCCTAATGAGTTTTTTATAAACATAATAAATTCAGGATAAAATTAAATTAATAAAATAATTGCCTTTTTTTTGCTGCATAAGACATACTTTTTTGTCTCCTAAAAGTGGGTAGAAATGTCTGTGCGTCTTATAGAATGAATATTGCTGAAACCTCACCCACCCACTGGCCCCCACATTTAGGCTCTGCGCACCCCATTTTCAGCCTTTGCACATCCTATTTTTGGCATCCATGTGAGACAGCTGTCTGCTGCCTTTTCCAGGGAATGCTGGAGATCATTGGAGCCTTCACCATAATTCACCACTGCTGCCTATTGGCAGTTGGATTGGCCTCCCTATTGCTGCCACCTCTTGCCACCATTGTAGCAGCAATAGGTGGCAGCAGTGGCAACAGGTGGCGGTGATCCCTGTTGCCTGGAACAGCTGATCAGCAGTATTCTAGGAGGCCAATCCAACCACAGATAGGCAGTGGTGCTGTATGGCAGTGGCAAAGGCTCCAGTGTTTCCCAGCAGAGGCAGCAGACACAGAGGAGGCAGAATAGCAGCATTTTTGGTTGGCCAGCCCACTAGTTGGCAGGGCTATGGAAGGCCAGGATCCAGCTGCCACTCAGCTGACTGGTGGTGGGTGCAATGGAGCAGAGCCCTGACAAGCCACATGCTGGGACTGGAAGGCAGAGACAGGTTTTTTGTTTACTTGTTTTCCACTTCTTGTGTTCCAGAGCATTTTACGGAGCAAAAAATACAGTATCTTAAGTGGTGGTATGATACTGAATATTGTTTTTGGGCAGCCAATGCATAGAATAAAGCTATTGGTTTAATTTTAATTTTTTATTTTATTTTATTTACTTGATTGTAGGTTTGTCAGATCATCTCACTGATCATTGAAGGACAAAAGAATACTGGACTAGCAAATGACTTTTGTCTTAAATGACTTTTGCCTTATATTGTAATTTTTTAAAAAGTTGATTATACATTAAATATTTTAAAAAATTCCTAAAGTCAGATTTTGTTGCAGTAAATATTGTTCTGTCAGTATATTGGGAAATTCGAATTCCTTTAAAAAATTCTTTCTAAATAGAAAAAATATTCAAGTATATGTGTGAATTGAATATATTATTCTACTAAAGTCATATATGATTGATCTTTACAAATTATAGATTGCATTTCCTCAAGACTGGGCTTCAATAGATGAAAACAAAACAAAAAAATCAGTTGCCCCATATCATGTATACATTTTTCATTATATTTCTATGTCATTTGATTTAAAAACTAAGCTGAATAATGGCTGATTTCTGTATTCATTAACATTACTACCTGACTATTCCTTTTTCTGTTTCTTTATTTTTCAGAAACCTGTAGGCCAATAATATCCAGATGAATATGTTTAGCATTATACTCAATCTATCTTACAAACTGCTATAGAAACATGTCATAGAACAGGGGTGTCAAACTCAAGGCCCATGGGCCAGTTCTGGCCTATGGGGTGCTTAGTTCTGACCTGCGAGGCCGGCCTGAAAATAGAAAAAGACTAGCCTTGGTACCTCTTCCAGTGAAAATGGAGCTTGTGGGGCCATGTTCAGCTCCCCAACCTCCATTTTCACTGGCAGAGGGTTGCAGGACCTCTGCATAACTGGATAGAAACATTCCTGTCAAACAGACAACAAATGGTCAAAATGGGGAGTGTCTTATCAAATTCTGTACCTATCAATAGTGGTGTCTCCCAGGGCAGCCTTCTAGGACCAACTCTCTTCATAACTCTACATAAATGACCTCTGTGATCATATTAAGAGCAACTGTATTCTCTTCGCTGATGATGTAAAGCTATTCAACATGCTATTTCAACCAACAGACAATATCTGCTATCCTCTCAGAAAAGACTCTTGAACTATGTGTGAATGGTTCAACAACAAATGGCAACGTTCAAATCTCAAACAAATAAATGCTCTCGTCTTACATTATTGGCAAAAAAAAGCAGAAAATAAAATACAGAGCTGAATAGTCAGAGACTTTGTTGATGACCCAAACTGTCAACGACCTTGGAGTTCTCCATCTCTAATGATCTAAATGCTTAGAGCCACATAGCCAAAAAGGCGATTAAGAGTTTTAACCTGATCCTATGTAGCTTTTTTGTTGTGGTAATATCATAACTGAACTCAAACATCAGAAATTTGCTAGACCAATACTTGAATACAGTCATGACAGTCTGGAACCTGCACTTATGTATCTTGATATTAACACAGTTGAGAAGTCCGAGAAATATTTTATAAAAGAGCTTTTCCACTCCTCTACTGCATTGCGAGAATACCTTAGGCACGCGCAGACTTGAAATTCTAGACCTAGACAATCTCAGAATATTGGCTGGCCGGGACTCTCATGTCCGATCTAAGGATAGTCATTACGTAAAATTATCATTGTGTCCTGACTGTCCGTAACCTGTCAGAGAATACTTCAAGTCTTCAACCATAACAATACAAGAGCACACAATAGATACAAACTCAAGGTAAACTGCACCAAACTTGATTGCAGGAAATGCAAACTTCAGTAACAGAGTGGTCAATGTCTGGAATACTCTACCTGACTCTGGTTTCCTCCCCAAACTCCAAAAATCTTTAACCTTAGACTATCTACTATTGACCTCACCCTTTTCCTATGAGGTCTGTAGGGGGCATGCATAAGTGCACCAACATGCCTACTGTCCCTGTCCTATTGTTTCTTTTTTATTTTTATCTTTTTTATTTTTCTCATATGTATCTATTTCATGTATCCATAACTATGTTTATACTTATACTTGTTATCTTATAATTGCTTGACAAAATAAATAAATAAAAATAAATAAATAAATAAATACATAAATATATAAATACATAAATAAATAAATAAAAAACAGGGCACACGAGCACGTGCGACCCCAGCAAAACAAAACAAAAGGAGAAATGTTCCCCCTTTTTCATTTGAGCATGCAAGAAGGAACATGAAAGGAAAAGGGACAGGAAAGGAATAAAGAAAGACAAAGAAAAAGAAGGGAAGATGGGAAGAGAGCAAGGAAGGAAAAATAAGGAAAGAAGGGAAGGAAGAAGAAAGAAAAATGAAGAGGGGAAGAAAAAGAAAAACAGGACTGTAGAATGAACTGACTAGTGGGGAGAAAAATCTTCGGTTTTTTTGGGGGGGGTTATTTGTAAAAGACAGATGTGAGAAACTCAAGAAAGAGCTATTTCCCTGTTCTTATACCTAGACTAAAAGCAAAGCCCATAGCCACAATAAAGATTTGCTTCCCGTGGTAACAAAAAGACAATAGTCTGTACTGGGGAAATGTAACTTCTATTGAACTGAATTACCTTTCTGGATAGATGTGCACAGAGTGTTTTGTTTCACAAACTGTCAGAATATTAATAATCAAGTCTGTTTGCTGTTTCCAGACTAATAACCCAAGTCCTTCAGGGAAGGCAGATCTTCAAGAAACAGTGCTGAAACAATAGTAAACAGTATCAATCCTGCAAATACAAATTTGAGTAGTAATTGCTGAGAGAACTGAAGCAAAATAGAATCAAAAATTGCAGAAGTGTGTATACTTTATGTGTAAGTACTATATGTGGATGGCTGCCAATTTCTCAACTTCACACAGCCCAAAGCCCATATCTTGCAGTGCCTAAACCTTTAATAGGCAAAAAAACAAACAAACCCAGCCCTCAACAACAATGGAGAATATAACTGCAATTGAACTGTGAAATATAACACTGTTTTTTTTTTATAATTTCTAGATCGAATATGTATAGCAAAATAGAAAAATATGTATTTTTCAAACTTTCAGTCTGTTATACAGTTGTAAACTTATATAAAACAAGATATGAGTCTTAATTGAGAAGAAAATGTTCTCTATTTCTTTAATAATTTTAAGAGTGTTTAATTTCTTGCATATGACTGTTTCTTTTGTTTATAGATCGTCTTTATGTTAGGAAGGCTAAATCCCAAGAAAGAACCAATTAATAAAAAAGCACACTTTAACTGAGAAGATGGTAATTATCTTTTAAGTTTTTGTGTACTTTTTTATGAAGTCTAAGAAATGGTTTGCCAATAAGCAATAAGTGCTAAATGCACATTATTTTACAGATATTCATTGGGGTTTAATCACAGAATGGAACTGAAAACAATCACAGTTTATGACAAATCATTGGATATATTTCATAGTTGCTACAGTTTTCTGAAAGCTATGCTGAGTATGAACAATGTTTTTTCTAAATATTTTTTCTAGGAGCTTTAATGAAGTATAATGGGAGCAGCATATTATCAACATACTGTTCCCAAAGCTGGTCTTTTGTTGGATGGATATACATACACAGACACCGAAACAGTAGGAAAAATATTTGAAACCCACTACTGGTAGCATATTTACATTTTCACACTGTTATATGCACTAATACTTTTTTACATTTGGTGCCTTATCATTTTCATACAAAATGTCAATATATGTAATTGTTGTTTATTTACTGATTGGTTTTGGTTTGGCAGATATTTAAATGTTAAATGTTTTCAGGTAGTACAAAGGATTTAAGTAGAAACTCTGTTATGTTTATAGTTCATTTGGACTATCTTTTTCAAAAGGAAACAGTTACAGTAAAATTTCACACTGAGCAGATAACATGTAAGCTTTATATACCTGACAAAGATTTTAATGCATCTTTAGTAGTGTAATTGCAAGACAGACTACATAATATATTCTGCCATTGTGTTGCTAGAACTTCATAACTTCACAACAATTTTAGATGACCTAAAATGTATGAAAATTAAAAAAATAAAAAATAAGCAGAAAGCTTTTCAGAATGGAAAAATAAAAATAGAGAAAATAGAAGAGCTTTCCCTGAACACCACATTAAAACTTGGACACACAGAATAACATTGGCCAGACTTCAATGGGAGGAAATGAAGTCATAACATTAATCTAATAATCTGGAGCTTAAAAAATATGTTCTCATATTTAATAATGGTTTTCATGGACACCAGTTCTTGGACCAACCACTTAAACAAAGTTATATAAAGGCAAAAATAAGCTTTAAAATGCCTATTAAATTATTCAGTTATAATAGAGACATATTTTGTTGAACACATTGGAATTACATGTGAATGTGATGGATTCAGTAAAATATACATTGGTTTTTAACTTTAGGATACTTTTTACTATATATCTTTGCATTCTATTTTACCTTATACCATTTTTTTCTTACTGTTTTATTTTTACTTTGTTCTATTTAGTCTACTATATCATATTTATTGTATTCTACTTTGTTTAATTTTATTGTGTCCTATTATGGCTGATGTTCATACTTCAATATGGTCAAGCATGATTAATGTAAACCATATTACTACTACTATTATTACTTCTATTATTACTACTTCTATTATTACTAATACTACTATAAATAATTTATTGGAAAAATGTATTTCATTATTCACCAGAACCCTAAGAGAATTTAATCCATCACAGCACCTGTAGTATACCATCACTTCAGATTTAGAGAATTTCTACAAGAACTACGTGCTGTATGTTCAAATAAACTTCATATATCTAATGCCATTCAAAAACCCTAACTAAAGACCCTATGACACTTTTTCAAATATCTGGCTTACATGGATGACTCACCCATATAATTCTTTGAAACCAAGTTTCCATTCAAATAAGAAAATTGTCTCAGTTTTCATTGTGAGAAAAGAGATTATTAAATTCTTCAGTAGGGTAAACAAATTCAACACATAGGATAGACATATCATAAAATGGTTCTTTTTTTTAAAAAAATGTTTTTTTGGAAGAAATATTTAGCTAAGCAACACCTTCTGACTTGAATACGTGTAGATACAGACTGAGCACCACAGTGAATAACTAATATCTCTGCTAAGACACTTTAATCTGGAACACCAAATGTTGCCTTTCCACTCTACTAGCCACCTGTACTACTTAACATTCTTTTCAGCTATGTCCCTAAAATATATCATGCAAAGCATCTTACTTAACTTGTTCTGTGAAAGTTAAGCAAGGTTAACTTGTGAATGCTAAATGTATTCCAGTTTATTGATCGTAGTTAAAAATATGTGTGTCCAATCACATTTTGCCAATAAAGAATTCTATTCTATTCTATTCTATTTTATTCTATTCTATTCCTTCTCCTCTTCCTCCTTCTCTCCTCCTCCTCTTCCTTCTCCTCTTTCTCTTCCTCCTCCTCCTAAGTGTCTGCAGGTGCAGGGCCCATTTTTTGGGACAAACAAGCATCATCTTGTGTGATCAAATGCAGCATCTGTCCAACTGGGCACTTTTCATGTCGCCATTTTTTTTATGTAATGATCAAGTTATAATTTTGGAATAAAATGTATTCTAAACTGTATATGTTGGTCTTTTTCACAGTATGATAGATGAATAATGACATAGTCTGAGTTAAAAGGGAAATAGAGCATATACCTGAGCATGACATCCTGGAAACCTGAAATACAGAGCAAATAGGCAGAAAGAAATGTAAGAAGATAATTTTGTAGCATTTATATTAGAAAATTCTGATGGGTGAAGAGAAGAAAGATAAAGACAATTAATTAGACCTGTATTCCTCTAGATGTGATTGAACTATAATGTCTTGCAGCTCCCATTCATTCTATGTGTCCAGTGGTGAAGGATGCATCACAATGTAACTCACAAATATCCAGAAATCTAAATACCTCCTCAGGTTTAGAAGGAACCATTTGAAAAGATTATCTGGATTCAAAACTACTTTGTTCATGTATTCATAGGTTATTAATTCTATTTATCAGTCATTTTACTTCAATTGTATTAAGTGGTGGGATTCAAATTGTTTTACTACTGGTTCTGTGGGCGTGGCTTGGTGGGCATGGCAAGGGAAGGATACTGTAAAATCTTCAGTCAGAGGTGGTATTTCTCCAAACTACTCAAAATTTCTGCTAGCAGTTCTCCAGAACTGGCAGAACCTGTTGAATACCACCTCTCATTCTGTTGTGTATGGAAATTAGAAGACTCCAAATAATTAAAACTGATTGGCCAAACAGGCCACTCTCGGACTAGTCAATTAAGCATCATTTTGATTGGCCTGCCTGACTGGTGGGAATTCTTAAAGAGCTGTCATTGGCCGCAAGCCGCGAGCAGCCGCTATAAGAAGGGCTGCCGCAGCTTCAACAAATGTCCCGTTACAAGTCACTATACTGTTAAATAAAGAGTTCTTTGTTGGGATACCGATCTCGTGTACCTTATTATCCAAACGGAACACTGGCAATGAAGGTGGGATCATCGTAGAAGAGTGAGAGCGAAGCACGCGGCAACCAGAACCGAGCAACCAAGATGGCTGGTAATAATGCACCGCCCACACCGTTCAACCCAGCCGAAGAAGATTGGGAGTCATACATTGACCGTTTTCTGAAGTTCTTAGAAAGCAACGAGCTAAAAGAAATAACCGACCAGAGGAAGAGAGCTGTATTCCTCATGCATTGTGGCCCTGCCGTTTTCAAAATGGCCAACGTGTTAGCCAAACCGGGGGACATAAAACAGATGGCATGGCCAGAATTAAACCAAATGCTACGAGCCCATTATGTGCCTGCGGTCTCCAATCTGATCAAAAGGCATGAATTTTATAAGCAAGATCAACAGGAAGATGAGAGCATCGGAGATTTAGTAGCAGCCCTAAGAAATATCAGAGGAGCCTGCGAATTTCAGAACATGGACGAAGCCATGAGAGACTGCGTGGCCCTGGGATTGAAGGACGCTACACTCCAAAGGAAGCTGCTAAACAGACTGAATATCACAGTGGCTGAGGCCATCGCAGAAGCCACTGCCGCTGAAGCAGCCAAGAAATC
>BHFT01027980.1:0-51590 GCA_004320025.1 Laticauda laticaudata | reverse complement strand
TTTTCTGATGTGATGTCCTGAGCGGGTGGCTGTGATGTAGCATTCTGGGTTTTAGTCTGGCTTTGAGTTTGGGGTCTAGGTCTGTGTTCCTGGCATGTGTCAGCTTGTTTGGTTTTGGGGTTGGGGGCGCGACAGCTGGCGAAGCAGCCATGGTCAGCTACAGCCCCATGCTGCTACAGCCCCATGGTGAAGCAGCAGCTTCACATGGACAAAAAAAACCATTCTGGCACAGCATAGGCTAGCCCCAAATTTAAAACTGAAACAGCTCTGATAGCCTGACTCAAAGATGAACTCAATACAGAAGCCTGATGATGGCAGATGAGATTCTGCCGAAACGTTGCTACAACTTTAAAAGCACTACAGTGACGTGGGATAATACTCAAANTACAGAAGCCTGATGATGGCAGATGAGATTCTGCCGAAACGTTGCTACAACTTTAAAAGCACTACAGTGACGTGGGATAATACTCAAACAGCTTTCCTGGAATAAACCTCACTGAAACAATGGCTATTGACTAGTTTAACAGTGTAGAACTATTTCCTTATATAACTTTTATATTTGAAAGTGTGATAAATATTTACTTTGTTAACCAAACTTTTGTTTGGCAAATTGAATCAAACAAATTGAGTCCTGGTCAAAACTCTGGAGAACATACATATTTTAGAATACTTTCCACAGAATTTTTATTTTTTCCCCCCAAAACAAAAGTGTGATTGTTTTATTACAGGAGTCCATGTGAAGAGTATATTTCAAGGCTCTTGTCCATTAGAGGTAACAGTCCGAAATAGCATGTGAGGCATCAAATACAAAGTATCAAAGTGACTGAAGTATCAAATATAAGACCCTCAAGAGTTCTGGCGTTTATGTCTCTGAATATTTACCGTATTAGGAATCAAAACCAAGACATTAAAAAAAAAAAAAATCACTTCACTGATCCCCTGAAACGGTGTCGAGAACCGCCAGGAATCCCCAGACCACCTTTGGAGAACCGTTGTTTTAGGGCATCCGATAGAGTGCTTGAACCCCGGGAGGCTCCCCTTGAACCAGAGGGGAGACCAGATACACACACGCATCAGACAGACGGGAGTCGGTGGAATGAAATAAAAAGCAAGATGGAAAGGGGCTGGGAAAGGGGCCGTTCCTACGTGCGGATGAAGGGTCCAAGGCAAGGCGGTCTTTCTCCGAAGGAGCTGTCCCCGAGACCGGGGTGATGCTTTGCCCTCGGCTGCGGAGAGGAGCCTGCACGGGATCTCGCCTCGCCGGAGACCAAGTTGCTCAGGAACTGCACGATAGAGAAAGCGGGTCTTTCTTTGTAAGAAGGGGGACGGAGCCAGCCTCTCGGGAAGAACTCGCGGAAGGGATGCTAAAACGGGACGCCTTGCAGCATGCCTCCGCCTGTCGCCCAGCCACTCACCTGGTACTCCGGGTAGTCGAACATGTAGGTCATGCTGCACCGGTTCTCTTCATACTGAAAGAAGACGTCCCGGACTCCCAGCAGCACTAGAGCCGCCAAGACCCCTTGAAAGAAAATTCCGGTCACCTTTCCCACCGTCCACATGTCGCTTTCATCAGCAACCGCCCGGCTTTCCTCGCCGCCAGGTCCGCCTCTGCCCTCTCGCCGGCAAGCCACTCCCGGCAGGAGCCGGGGAACCGCCCCGAGTGCCTCCCTCGCCGGGCGGGGCGTGGAAAGCGCCCGGGCCTCCGCCATCTTTGGAAGGTCGAACACAAACTGCCTCGGAACACTCGGACGGGATTCAGGGAGCCTTTCCGTCCGCCATCTTAGGAAGGTCAGTCAGATCAGGTGGACGGGGCGAGTGGGCTATTAAGGCGGCCAGTGCCTGAGTCTTGGCGGCTTTCAGAGGGCAACTCCAAAGGTGCTTTTCTTTTTAAAACACCTTTGGGTCAACCGTGACCTGGATGACTTGAGAATCTCCACAGACTTTCAGCGGGGAAGATTTCGCGGCCGTCGCGAGCGGGGAATCGGGGGTTGGGGAGCCCAATTCGCCGCTGCGGAGGCTTGCATCTAACATCAATTGAAGACCGAATCATAAATCATAAATGTGCGCGAACGTGAAAAATGGGAAGGACGAAGAATTCCGACTATCGTTGGGAAATTAAGCCACATCTTTAAAAGATGACATGAGCGGCTTGATGGACGAAACGTGTATTATTGAAACATAACACTTATTATATAATAAAATAATTAACACATACCAAAGAATATCTCTTGAACATCAGAGATACTCCTGAACGAAGCTATTTGCTTTGTGGATGTTAGATCCGGACTGTAAAACATTTCGGACCACCTGCTGGAGTTTTTCAACTCCCAACTTCTTGCTGTCATCTCCTGGTCATCTGGATTCACCAACCCCCGTTTTCCTCCTGATCTCTTACCGGACAATCCTTCACCTGACTATATAAACCTACATGTTGTGTAGAAATTATATTTAGTGGAGTTTCACCCAAATCAAGCCTGCTTGCAATTTCTTGTCAGTAATGTGAACAATGATCAATAGCAAAAGCAAAGATGAGAAAATGAGAGGAGAAAAAGGACACTGAGGCTCACTGAAGAGATGATGAGTCACATCTGGAATAGATGAGTTGCTACATCATACTATGCTTGGCTATTCAGGTAATACTCAACTTACTGCCACAAATGTGCCCAAAATTTCCATTGCTAGGTCCCACTGGCTGACGGATGCAAAACGTATGCAAAAAGGACACAGCGGACGAGCAAAATTTCGGGGGTGGCTCCATCGTCTGTTCATCCAGTTGGTGAAAATTTGCATAAACAGAAGCGGAAAAGAACGGGAGGTGGGTAGTGTTTTAGATTGAAAACAACACGAGTAGAACCCGGGTTTCCAACAAACAAAGGCTTTATTCACAAGTCAGAATAGGAACACTTTGGCTGCAGCCGAGCCAGACTTTATGTAGATGGGATGCTTTCAGCCTATAGGTTCCTTGAAATTGCCGCCTTATCAGCAGCTACATTTGGATTGTTCCTAGTGAACCAATCCACTTCTTATTTTGGGCAATCAGAAGTGTAATCTAGAGTCACAACATTTTATGTTATTATAGTTCAGTCTACATAGTTACAGATAGTCACGCAGGTAGGTGGGGATTTATGGAGTTTGACTTGCGCGGTTTATATATGACGAAGACTTCGACCCGTTCGGATGGGGCTGCTGTTGTCCTTCCGGGAATCTTATACAGCATCTGGAGTCTGGAAGGGGAGTGAGTCAGCCATTTTAACCGCCGCTGAGTTGCCTTAGGCGGCGGTTTTGCCGCTCCACCGTTTCGCATTGGGCAGAGTTGAGCTGGCCTGGCTGGCCCCCTTCCGATTGGGCTCTTCACCGGCAAGTCTCTTCAAACAGTGAGTCTTTTATTTTGCCTTTTTGCTTGTAAATTTCGTTTGTGTTTGGTTTTAACGGATTTATTATTTATCTCGCCTTTCCCCCACTGGTATTGTGATATTAGTCGGCAACTGGTTGTGTCCTGCAGCGGTCTTTTATTCTTGCACGATCGAGCTGGTCTATGTGCCGCTTCCACTCCTGCCCCCGCATCATAATCACCCTTAAACGGTAGGATTTGGGGCCTGTGACTTCGGGTAATTTTTGTCCTGGTACCCATAACGGTTCACGCTATGAAGTTCTTTGCATATACCAGTCGCCTATTTAGAATTGCCGTTAAACTTGTGGAGAGAATCAGGGGGGGTTTTTGGGGTAAATTTGGGGTGTAGTCTGTCAAGGTGTGGATCGGAATTTTCGCCCCATAAGTATTCCGCCGAGGAGGACTTGTTGTTATTGTACATGGGGCGTTATGGTGCTGGGAGTTGAGTAACGATTTACTTTTTGTTGGACATCTCCTGTGTCATTTTTATAGCCCTTATATATTGTCAAGCGCTATACACATTCGGCTCTACCAGTTTGTAGCCCGGATGGCCGGCGCGGTTGGGCATGTCGTACCGATGAGAGAGTGGATAATGATTAGTATGAGCTTGTTAGTTGTGGTCGCATTGTACAGAGACGAACGTCTGGTAGACCGTGGGTGGCGAAAAAGGTCGTCTTTTTTTTGCGTTTCTGTTGTGTTGATCGGTGATTTTTACTTCAAGCAATTCATGTAGGATCACATGACAACGACAGAAGGTATGCCCCTTGGTTGGAACCGCCGCGAAGTCTAATATGAATTCTTTGACCGGATACTAGGGGTCTCCCAGTTTAGTTGAGACTTTTGGGGGGACGGTCTGATTCCCCTGGCATTTATGGCAATAGAGCTTACCCAATAACTTCAATTAGTCTTTACTTGAGCAGTAGCTCGGGTTTTATTTTTAGGGTGACCTTCTGCAATAACCATGTATGGGTGACTTGGTTGGGATGACCACGCCAATCTCCCCACAACAAACCCCCTTTTGAATAGGTATTTATGGTCTGGGACTGGAGGGATTTAAAAGTTTCTGTTTTTTGGTCTCCGCCCAGCCCTTTACTACCCATGCCAAGAACCGGGTACGAGTCTTAGGCGGTGGCTCCTTGCGACTATCATAGGCAGGATGGGTAGATCGGGGACACAGTCTCTATTTGCAGCGATGTCATTGCTGGTGCCGGGTCTTCGTCAGTCGTTGGTAAGGGTGACTCTAGCCTCAAAGCGTCCGCATGTGGAATTTTGTGTTCCCCGTGGCCGATGGTGTCCAGAGTATAGGAATAGGCTGCAAGCACTCTGACCATCTAGAATTCTTGTGACAGTATGATAATGGCCGTCGCTTGTTTCCGCCAAAATCCCCATCAGTGGCTTTGCATCGATCCGATTATAATTTGAAAAAACCCACGCCGTACAGATATCCAGTGAGGGTTTTTTACTCCAGAAGCCTATTTGCTAGGGCTTCCCCTGTCCAGTTGAACTGTTAATTTTGCTCAGTCTTTGACAGAGTCCTAGAATACTATAGAACGGGTGCAATTATATGATCAGAGGTTAGGTGGCTCAGAACGGCACTTACTCCAAATGCGTGAGCGTCCGCAGGTCACTCTTAGAAGGAGTGTGTTGCTATTGGATAAGAACGTTTGTTGACGTTTAGTATTATTATTATTATTGAGAAAGCACATTACCTTTCTTTGCTACCACCCAAGTTTTAGATTTATATTTATATCTGGGAGTGATGGTCGATATAGTGTTGTTGACAGAAATAATAGATAAATTATAAGTCTAAAAAGGCTTGGCAAGTTCTGTTTATTTAAGCGTCAGCAGGCTTTGGAATTGCTAAATTATATTATATTCAGAGAGGAGTGAATGCCTCACCGTCTAATAGGATAGAGATAGATATTTATATTTCATTAGGCAGCATTTTTTCCTTTTTACCTTGAGGCCAGATTCCTAAAATTTTTGTTAGTACTTCTGTGAGTCTTTTTATTAATTGAGTCTCATCTCTGGCCGAGATTAGGACACGTCGTCGAAATAGGGGACACGACTCCCTTATGCATTAAGCGACGACGTATATCATTCAGAACGCCGGTGAGACACGCTTAACTCCAAATTGGAGTTGTGGCATTGAATGCGCTTAGTGTGTGACTATAGTATTGCGATTCATATAGCATAGTTTCTGGGTCCAACTGGGAGTTGCTGATAGGCATTGCGCAAGTCTATAGACTTTGCCTTGGAGAGTGAAGCAATGCTTGATCTACTGGCACCGGAGTATGCAGTTCAGGTTGTAAAGCGTAGGTTCAGGTAGCCTTATAGTCACCAACAGATTCTAATGGACCCGTCAGGTTTTAAATGGGTGTATATCGCGCGAGCGCGGATATTCTCGCTTTGGCATGGTCCACCGTTCCAATCCCCTGGGCTTATTAGCGTTGTCGAGCCTTGTTCCTCTATCTTTGCCTTAGCGCAAAGGGAACTCGGCCTGGCTTTAATCTTCTTGGGGCCTATTTGGGATCTAGGCCTAAAAGAAATGGGGTTTTCGCCCCCGATACTTGCCCAGTGAGAGCCGTCAAAAAGATCTTGGAATTCGCAGATGAGGTCATCTTCCAACGGTTTAGTCACTCGAATCGATTCCCGGTCATTCCCGGTGCCCAAGGGCGTGCCGAACCATCGACTGGCCCAGGAGGCTCGGTTGTGCTTGGTCGACGTATGGGTAGCGGCCGTCTTTTGACATATGGGTTTGCTTATAGTGAACAAAAAATTGTCCCATGGGCCAACTACAGGGATTTCGGTTTCCCTGATAGTCTTGTGAGAGTCAAAGGTTGTTTTTTGCAATTGTCTGGATTTGATGTCTGGGACTAGTTTTTATTGTATCCCAAGACACCAATCGAAGGAAGGACCCGGAGTCCACTTTCCATCTTACAGGGCTTCCCCTTCGATTGTTACAGTCACTTTAAAACCTTCTTGCCCGCTTTCCGTCTGAGCGCTTTCTATAGTGACGGTTTGGTGTGTATTGGCTCGTTTCTCTTGTTTTGCCAACTTTCTCTCCGCTCGTTTAAGGCTCGCTCGTGTTTGGGGAATTTCTGCGTCTAGTGGGCTGGTAGCTTTTCTTGTTTCTGCGACTTTCTCGTTGCCAACGTTTTTTACAGGACCTGCAGATAGCATTCGAAAAATCTGCATTCGCCTCGGGCATGGTTTCCTCCGCAAGCTCAGCACATTCCCGCCAATTTCTTCTTTCACGCTCTTTTTTAATTTTGCGAGAAGACCAGTGGACCCTCGTCGCTTCTCGCTCGATCGGTTTCCTCTCTCGACTCTTCGAATGGGTGGTTGGTGGTAGGCTGCTTTCTTTCTCTAGCTGGGGTTTGTTTTTTTCTTCTTCGCCATTTTTGTGTCATTTTTCTTCAATTGGACCGCCGATTTCTTTGCGGCTTTCGGCGGCCCATGGCTTCCGCGATTGCTTTCGGTAACAGTGATGTTGGGCTTGTTTAGGTATTTACTTTGCGCGGCTAGTGTCTCTAAGCCCCAACACCACGCGATCCCTGCATCCGCTTCGTCGATATTCAGGAAGTCCAACTCACCCCCTATTTTGTCTTAGAGCAGCCACGAAAATAGGCGACGGTCTTCCCTTCTCGCTGGTCTCCTGCGGTAAACTCCATGGCCGCTTTATTAGAATTTGACACTACCCGGAGCGTAAGTGTGCTTGAGGATCTTTTTGATAGTTCAAGGCAACGTTAGGTTGCTTAACGTCTGGGATTCGCAAGGCTTTTGCCATTTTTGAACACCGTTGGTCCGCAATGGTGAGGAATACAGCTCGCTTGCGTTTGTTCTGAGATGTATCCATTGCAAGATTGCTCTCCAAGATTACATTTGGAAGCGAATCTGTAATATGACTTCCCAATCCTCTCGTTAGGAATTGAAGGTGCGGGCGGTGCGTTTTTTCCAGACATCTCGCTGGCGTCTGGGCTTCTTATCACCGCGTGCAGGTTTTCGCATTCAGGACGAATCCCACTTTTCTCTGCATGTTTGTTCGAAAACACAGACGAGGTAGACCGGTTTCCAACAACAAAGGCTTATTCAACAACAGTCGAATAGGGAACCTTTGGCTGCAGCTGAGGCCGCCTTTTATACAGGCTTGGCTGCCCTGCTTTCAGCTATGACAATCTCTTGAATTTGCCGCCTTTCAGCAGCTACTATGATTTGGTTCCTAGTGAACCAATCACTTCTTAACTTTACTGGGCCAATCAGAAGTGTAGTCTAGGGAGTCAACCATCTTACATATAAAACAGGTAGTTATGTAGTGGGGATGTTAAACGCATGTTCATAGGAAGCCTAGCGGAATGTATAAGTCGGATTGCAACCGTGTTCACTGAACATCCTTTCTTATTCCGTGCTACTAACGCTGTGAGGAAGTCCATGTACCTTTGGTTTTCCTCCCTCTTTCCGTTCTCAGCTGGAACGGATGTGAAGTTGGCGAGGATGCCCAGAAGGATCAGAGGGATACAGCGGACAGTTTAATGGATGAGTAAACGGACATTAGAACGTTTGTTTGCTCGGATGTCACGATTTACATCGTACACAGCGGGAAAGTTCATATCCAGTTCACAAAAGTTTGTGGCAGGGAGCGATCCAAAAACTTCATTGGGCGGAGTGAAAGTTCGTCAATGGACAGATGTAGGAAGGATAGAGCGGGTATGAAACGACGTATGCAGTGAGTAGCACAAACAGTGCATCGCGTTTTCCAATGGGATGGCAAGCCTTTTTTTTTTAACGTCTTTTACATCCTCTTTGCCTCCCGATTGGGTTGCAGAACGTGGGACAGGCTTAAGCAAAAACAGGTTAAGTGAAGTCGTTCTGTTCTTTCCATTTTAGTGATCTTTACTTGCACAGTGTAAGTCGCTAAGCATCAAATGGTGCAAGTTCAGGAGTTACTCTTGTTTCTGCTACTGACTAAGCCACAAATTGACTGGATTGACAACATACCTGTCCTATGCTTTAAATCCATGGTTGAACTCTACAGTGGAGAAATTTATGAAATAGCAAAATGAAAACAAACATATGATCCTTAAAGGCAATGCCTAATCAGATTTCATTGCCACCATAGACGTTGTTGTGGTTCGGTCAGCAGCAGGTGCAGGACAAGCCTGAGGTCTCTGAGAGGTGGCGGTCTTGAGATGGAGGATCCTGCGTGTGAATAGGGCCAGGACTAGTCGGGAGGTGGGGGTGCTGCCATTGCGGTAGCTTGTGGATGTCTGGGCATCAGTGATGCCAGAGGACCTACAGGAGGCCTGTGGCCCCAGTGGCCACATGCACAGGGCTCTCTCGAATGAAATAGCTACAGCAGCAATGGGCGATCTCGGGAGTAAGGGCTGCAAGAAGGATGGCCTCTCCCATAAGGGATAAAAGCCAGCCTACAGGGGTTAGGTCTTCTTTGGCAGGAAGCAAAGAAGTTCTTTCAACTCCCAAGTTCTTGTGGAAGTCCTGTCTATTCTGGTGTTTTCGGAGACTTTGGTTTTGGATATTTCCCAAATTCTGCAATTCCGCAATTAATTTTGTGTTTTTGGCAGCTTTCACCAACCTATGGAAGGGCTTGCTCTTATCTGGGACAATTAGTTTTAATGACTCTTTGCTGTGAATGAACAGAATTCACAGAGAATTCACATTAAAAAGGGTTGCTTTTATATATACTTTATTTGATTTGAATGAGACTTGGGTCAGAACATAAGTATACCTTTGTTCATACTATGCTGGATAACAATGAATGAGACCAATGAAAAAATTACTCTAAATGCACTCAAAGTAAGAACTGGTTAAGTTTCATTAGATGAAAAGGAAATTATGTATATGATTCTAGTTGAATTCTGCTCTCTTTTTTCTCAAATGATGATTGAACACATTCCACAATTATCTTGAAACCTGCCAAACTTGAAAAGCAAGTATCATGGCACAAAAATCTCTGCCCAGCCCTTAGTTAATATCAGGCCTGCTGGATAAATGGAACACATATTCTCTGCTCATGTTTTTTAGTTATACTGTATGCAAAACACCTCTACTTACTGGAAGGGAAGGCGTTCTATTTCTTTGAAATATGTGAAAGTTCAGGAATCAGGGTGAGGCAGATTTTGTAATTGAGAAAATTACAAAATAGAATCATTGTGTTTTTCCCACCAAAAGATAATTGTTGTACTGAAGATGCATATATTTGTGGTTTAGAAATAGATTGGTTCAGTCCCTGAATGAGCCAACCTCATGGCATTACAGAGGTTTGACTTTTTTTTCTCAAACCAGTATAGAATCACTATGTGAAAATGCTCTGTCTAAAAGAGCAGTGTCCAAAGCTGACACACTGGTGGTGTGTAATGCTTAGCAGCAGTATTGCAGGCTAACTCTGCCCACAGCCTGAAATTCGATCCTGATGGGCTCAAGGTTGACTCAGCCTTCCATCCTTCTGACCACAGTAAAATCAGGACTCAGATAGTTGGGGACAACATGCTGATTCTGTAAACCACTCAGCACTGTAAAGCACTGTGGGCTGGTATATAAGTCTAGATGCTATTGGTAAATTTGCATTGAATTATTTTGTTGTAAAAATCATCGAACAAATTCCCATTCTTCACATTTGCAGGAAGAAATAAAGAAATCAGGCAATTAGAATGATGAAAAATTAATCTCAAGAGTTTAATGATACATAAAATTCCAACCATGAAGCTTAAGAGAACATAAATATAAAATAGTTTCTTACAAACAGTAACTTTCCGTACAATTGGCTTATGCACCAAACAATTTGGTAATGCAAAACCATCCAATATTATAGTTCCAGCAGCAGTCAACCTGATGTCTGTTCGCTTGCAAACAGTTTCTCTATTATTTACAGTATGTTGATCCCACCCCCCAATAAGTAAAGATGAGGCAAACTCAGTCAAGAAAGTAGGTGACTTTAGGTCAGCCCAAATCCCAAGGTGATGGTTGTGGGGAAAAACAGAAAGGAGTCTATGTAAGTCACATTGAGTTCCAGTACAAAATGTGGGATATAAATGAAACAGATGAGCAGCTGGATGAATCTTTTGATTTGGAAACCATCTGGCAATGGTCCAAGAGATCCACTGTATGTAATGCTGTCTTACCATTAGGCAATCATTTTTGTCCTGGAGAACCCTACAGACTTCTACAATGATTTTATAATAGTTGTTAATCTTTTCACTTGGCACTTATTTCTGGGTAACACTGCAATACTCAGCTCTGTTTTCTATACAGTTTACCTACTCTATGTACAGTTATTAGACATGGGAATAAGCAACAGGCCACCTCTATACAAATGCCTTTCTCCAGTCATATTTGGTTCTTTTCTAAAAATAATCCTTTCTCCCTTCATGTCTGCTCCTTCAAGAATAAGGAACAAGCCTTTCAAACTTTACTGTATACTTCTAAGCAACAGAACTTAGTATAATAATTGATAAGAAGTTTATAGAAAATGCTATTTTTCAAGATTTCCAGAGGCATATTTGTTATACCTGTATTATAGAAGAATTCATTTTTAATTTTCAGGTGTTAAATACCTGGATAACTTTTAGAGTACCATTTTATTATTTTGCAAGGTTTTTCATTAGTGATTTTGTGGATATATCAGTCTCATTTATGCTGTTCCTAACAATTGCATTCCTTTATGTTTTTACAGTTTAGGTATGTATTTTTATAATGTATTTTAAGCTGTGCTGTTCAGAAAGCTGTACTGACTAGTATTTTTCTGCAGTTATGTATTTCTTATTGTTTACAGGCATTCTGAAACCTGAATGTATGTAAAAGTGCTGATGGATGAATTTGGGGTTGCCATAGTATTTTACCAATTATTTGTAAAAATATTCATCTGAATGCATTTTAATATTACTGTAATTTCCAGATGAAAGAGCCTATTACAATTAATACAGCATTCAGTATTTGAAAGGATATTAAACTTGAGTGCACTCAACCTATGGTTCAAATATCCATTTTTAAAACCACATAATTTAACACATTGGTTAATTCAAATTCAGTACACGTTTTTTTAAAAAATTAGCAACAAACCAACAATATTTCATACTGTTTATTACAAATATTTCATACAAAATGTAACACTGGCACCAGATTTCATGACACCATGGTTTGTAAAGATATATTGCACATGCTAAAAGCATAAAATATACAGACAAAAACTACAAAAAATTAGATATTGGCTTTTTAAAATGTATGTCACTGCATTACAAACACAGATAGCTGCATTTAATACACACTCAAGATTGTCACCATTTTAAAACATCCTTCCCAATAACACTGACTTAAGGTTTGCCTTGTGTAATAAGAAAATGTATAAATCCTTATACAAATTTAGCATATTAATTTTATGTCAACACAAATATTTTTTTAAAAAAGACAAAGCCATAAAGTTTTGAAACAGAAACATATAGGTATTATATTGCTTCAGTATGACTCAAATGAAGGAAAGACATGTTCACAATAGATATCCAGCATACACAAATATAAAAAGGCACTCTAAAAGTTTCTTACATTAGGAAACTCAGGTGCATTATCAAGTTTCTAAACAGAGAAGACAAGAAATTGAATTTACTCAATTCATAGTTAAATACAAAGGTTTGCTATAATAGTACCAAAACACAACATGGTGCCCTTTTAGTAGTGATACAGATATCCCCTGAGCTAGTTTATCTTAACACTTGAAACAATACAGATCAGCAAGGGGTAAGTGCCATGCATTGTAACCTGGCAGCTGAAGTTTCACATGAATGGAATACAAGCTGCTAACACAGAACCATAACTATAGAGAGGTGCATGCGTTATTACTCACCTTCTAGATCATGCTTCTCAATCTTTTATCAAATCAACACCACTGATGTCAGTAGAATAGAGTGCTTATTTTTTTGACAAAAGCTAATGAAACTAAACAGGCCATAACTGACATTTATTACTATAGTTAAAATACAGTACCTTATCTGCTATTAAACCGTATTGCCATTTAGATAAAGCGATTAGAATGGAATCCATACTCCAATGACAAGAATTGCAAATTTCCCATTTTAATTATGGTTTTATTACTCTTTTATATGAAAATAATACATATAAAAGAGATAAGTAAGCATATATTTGGAGAAGATGGCACTACAAATGAATATAGGTCTCTTCAGAAACAAATTATTTTAAGTTAAAAAGATGTTATAGCCAGGGATTTTAGCCCTATTGTCTTTTCAAGACAGTAGGCTGGGATTGTTGATAGGACAGAAACACATAATGTAGTCTGAACTCAGGAACTCAGAACTATATCCTATTATGTTTCTACATAGCTGTGCAGAGGATTTTACTATAACATGTTGAAAAAATGTATTTATACTATCACTGTCACTATCAAATCATTTGGGTGAAAAGATTATTATACTGTGAATGACTCCAATGCTGTAGAAGATTTCTGTTTGGTGGACTGTTCTTTGACCTCTGTTCCCTAAATTTGCTCTCCCCCTACCCTCCTGGCATTTTGTGGATGCTACAGTGGTGTGTGTGTGTGTGTATTTCATGGTGACTAGTTTGATATAATCAACCAAGAAAAAGGAAGAAGAAAATGAGAAGTTTTTACTCAATTCTACATGGAAACATTTTGTTTCAAGTGATGTTTAATAATATTTAGTAATGTTCTAGAAATAAAACATTACAGAACTAAGAAAGCAAACTTATAGATTTGTAGGTGTAGTTTGATTTCCCTGATTGTTTGGTGATTTTTTTGGGGGGTGGTCATTTTCTTTATTTCATTTCTTCCTTCATAGTTATACCATTATAACCAAATGCATTGTTTCTTTAAAAAAAAACACACAACAGCAAGCTATTGTTAATAATGGTAACAATATGGTAAGTAGGCTCCAGATGACTCACAACTATGAAGGCATTTCCATGCAGTCACTGTTGCTATTCTATAAATTCAGGCATCAACCTGTTATAGCCCTGAATTCAGCTGCTGAAAACTCCTCATAAGTTGATTAATTTTCTTTCTAATGAACCAACAGGGAAGTACTAGAAATGATTTTCAAATTATGCCCCAGCCCCTCAATTTCCTTCTATATTTTCCTTTTCTAGAAAAGCAGAAAAAGAAAAAAAAGAGACAATGAAAAAACATGAGCAAGAATGCAAGGCAGATTTCTACAACACTGAAGCCTGGCAAAAGGACATGGGGAAAATGTGAGGTAAGAGTTCCCATCAACCAGAAAACAGCATGTCCCCAAGCTCTAATGTGAAAAGTAGAAAATTAGGGAATCCTCTGGGGCTACAGCTGAACTCTGCGACCTAATAAAAATCATAATGTGAAATTATACATTTTTCCAATACAAGTGTGGCATGAAACCTCATGTGAAAATTTTTTAGATTCTTTTATACCAGAATTTATTAAAGTGTGATCTTAGGACCCTTGGGGAGGTCCCCTCTGTAAAAAAGATTTTAACAAGCAGAAATTCCTCAACATTAGCCTTTTCCTCTTGAAGCACATTTAGAACATACTTCTACTTCTTGCGTACAATTGGGCTTCAATGCTCTATAAAATGAAGGTACTCTAATTATTGGCTCATTAATGAAGTTTGTAACTTCATATCCAAGTGAATTTTTTGCTGAACAGTCAAGAAAACAAAGTAACCTTTCTACATTTTCCTCACTCTTTCATTTTCTTTTCCTTTTTCAAAAATCAGCTGTAAAACTACTGTTTATAAATGATTAAGATCTTTATGCTGGGAAGCACCCATAGTTTCACTATAAAGCTTTAATTGTGAGTTTTAAGGAACATGCAGTAGTCCTCAGAATTTAACCAACACCTTAAAACCCACAACAGGATTTCACATCCTCTGTATTTAATAGGAATCAAGGCAATAACTAGTGTAGGCCTTTCACATTATAGTCCCTAGTCAACATACAAATATAATTAAAAATACATATATGCTAATACTGCAATTTCAAAATGTATGCATAAATATTGCCTTTTTCTTAAAAACTCATAATTACCATTTTGTATTTTACAGGTCTGTAACAATTTATACACACTTGCATTCTTAAGAAAAATAGTCTCTTTTTATTTCATCATTGCTACAGAATGCAAATTGTAGTATGAAAAAATTATCTAAGACCTGATTGAAAGTGTGTGTGTCATGATGGAGAATTTAGTTAATCATCATTGATCAAATTGAAAACAATTGGAGAATAGTTTATTATTCTAAATCAGGGGTGTCAAACTTGTGTCGTCATGTCGTCATGTGATATATCATGACTAAAATTTTCCCTTTCGCTAAAACGGGTGGCCATGGCCAGCATATGACCCATTCAGCCCGTGGGCCATGAGTTTGACACCCCTGCCCTAAATAATTCAAATAAAACTTGTGATCGTAAATGTTTCTAGAATAGAAGTGCATAAGTTTGTGCTTATTGATATTATGAGAGAAAATTTAATTTCTGATATGTTAATCATGCCACAATCATGTGGCAGAAAGATCAATTGATTTATGGGAGTATTTCTGATCCTAGTTTTTCTTTTGGTGGGGGTTGGGAAAAATTTGGCAGATATATCTGTCAAAAAGCAGTATCTTGCTGGGAAGTTTTTCTCTCAAGAGGTTGATCCCCACTGGCTGGGGGTTGGAAAAAAGAAGCAATTGAGAGTTTCAGTCAGTTTTGGTGATACCTTTTCATCTCAGGCATTTTTGTGTTTGAGTGGTAACTACAAAATGGCTGAAATCGGAGGAACACTGTCACCTGTCTGAGAATAAAGAGTCTCCTACAAGGATTACATTTTAGATGTGTGCAAATTGATTTTGAATTTGTAACACTTCTTCACATACAGTACAGCAACAGAACAGTTTCAGTGAAATCAGAACAATATTGTGCAGAAACAGCTGTTTTAAATTTGAAATATTTTGTAATTTCCATTACAATGCAAGATGTATAGCCCAGAATGAAAATACATTTGACTTAGATGAAGGTGCAGATTCAAGATGGAAACTTTTCCCGGAAAATCTTGTTTATAGAAGCAAAGTGAAACTTTGTTACATTTCACTGATCATCCAAGAATAAATTCACATATTCTGCCTCAAACATACTTCGATACATAGCAATGAGTGGTTATGTTAAATTATTTCAAATATCTGTAGAATAGATAACAAAGCAGTAAATAGTCTCCTACTTCTGTTTCAGGTTTTTCAAAAAAAGTATTTTGCTTCCATAAACGAGGAAGGACACTTCCCTCTTGATTCCACAATTCTCCTGTTGAACCACTACCCTTTTAAAGACTAAATCACACATTTTTTTCCTCTATATGTTCCTCTCTGCTCTGCCAACAAATACTATGCAATATACTCCTCAACTGCATTTGACAAAATATGCATGAAGCTATTTCCACTGGCTGCATAAGAGCTGAAAATGATAACTATGTGCATTTGTTCCATCAAACTCAGCATACTAAATCTGTTTAAATTCATAGCTAATAACACATTATAGAATTAAGAAGGAGGACAAACCATGGTCAATTTTTCTGGGCACTTGTTTCATTTCAAATAAATATAAACACATTTAACATTACAAATACGAACACTAATCTGGAAAAATAAACTGTGATCAACACATCATCATCATTGGTTACAAATGTCAAAGTATCTACTAGAAATAACCCAAGACTCTTTATTACAGAAAACACTATTTGTGCATTGGTGATTAGAAAAGTTACTTGATTTTTTTCCCCCCTTGCATTATTAAAAAAATAATAAAGTCTTCTGAAGCCTTTTGGTCCTCATGGTATAGCTGGTTAGTTCTTTATATTTTAAGAGTCTCACTCTTCTTTCTGTACACCTTTCTCAGGCGAGGAAAAGGGTCCGTTTGACCTAGAAGCTTTGGCAGAAGGAGTAGATATTCATAATGCAAATGTTTAAAAAGTAAATTGATGCCAGCAGGACTGTTTAGTACAACCCAGTTCCCTTCTGTATGATTACATAACTTTTCCACTTTATGTTTTGGTTTTGTCTCCTGTTTGCATCTTAGCACAGCAATGGTAAATATGAAGGACTGTAATCTATCTCGTTGCATACTTTTCAAAAAAAGTCAGACAATACTTATGATAAAAATCACATTACACAAAAAGATAACAAAAAGTCAATTCAAATGAGCAGGGTGAAACATTTAGGTGCGTTAGGCATTATATTTAGAACTGATTTTTCCTAAAACAAATAATTGCTGGACAGCACAGGTAAGACAAGTTCCCAAGGATCCCTACTTGGAGAGTGCAAATAAACCATGCATGCTTGTGCTGAATGGTAACAAAAATAAGGCAAATCTCATCTGCCTTTACAATAATCTCTTTGCAGCAGCTGCAGGTAGGTATGTTATGACTGAGGCAAACAAGATTTGATCCTAATGATTTTAAATTGCAAATGGAAGCAGCAAATACCTATTGTTTTAAAACACCTATTCGGTATAACTCTGATGAATTTAGAAGTCTGAATTGCCACAGAAAATGGTGATGTTGGCAGTATTTGTTCAAACTCAAATCAAAATTTGTGGCTTTACCTTTGGTTTTTATAACAAAGATACCTAAAAATGAAAACTATATATTTATACAAGAGATATTAGAGATGGGAAGGTCTTCTGACAATCCAGAAACACCCTACTTGAAAAATGACTTTATATCAGCAATTTAATATTGCTAACATATTAATATAGACATAACAGTTCCCTGTTTACTTGTGCTGTCAAAACAGAAAAAGGCAGCTTCTTCTTTCTGCATATAATAAGAGGTAGAGACTTCCAGAGGAGCCCTTAGAATTTATGGAAAGCACAGTAGTGCTGGAAGCAAAACATTAACTAGAGTGCATTTAAAAAAAAAAAAATCCTTAAATTTTCTAAAAGGCTCTATTTAATTGCAAATTTTACTCTTTGCTGTTCTCATTCATAAATGAAGGTGAGGTGAAATTCAGATGTTTCTAAAGAAAATTTCAGATTAAATGTAAATGCAATCAAGAAAGGGGCACTGAATGTTAAGAAGTCAAAATGTTTCAGAATCAGAATCATTGTCATTGTATCCATTTTCTGCTCCTTCATCATTCATTAAAGTTTTACTATATGAGTTAAGAGTGTTGCTCATATTGGAGCTATTGCAGAGAAGAGTCCTGCTCAAATGGTCTTTTTTAAAAGAAACGAAGTTGAGCGGCGTCATTGTACTGGAAGGAGAAAAAGGCATCATGGTAGCCAAAATGAGTGCCAGGCAGTCAGCCACGTCTTTGTTAGGAGCGCAAGCCAGGGCTGGTGTATGACCTGGGCACAAATGCAGACAAAGCCATGGTTAGTACTAAGGGAACTAGGAAAAGATCTGAGCATTCCTTGGATACATCTCCAGATGAGCTCATAGCTAGGAGATGTATGTTTAGTCACCATCACAGCAGACAAAGCCAGGGTTATTTTAAAATTAGACATGCTGGGAAGGTACGTAATTCACAAAGTGGTTCTCATAACAAGCACTATTTAATAAAAAGCAAAAGGCAACTTAAATTCTCCACAAAATGAAATAAACACAGGTAGACCACAGTCCTGGAGGACAATGTGAATCAATATGAGCCAAGACACTGTTAGGCTTAAATCACAAGATCATATAAGAGTTATCCTAAGAGCAATGTCTTTCACTCAAAAGAAACTGTGATATTTAAGAAAACAAATTAGTAATATAGATCACTATATTTTTATAAAAATAATAATCTGATTAGCATTAATATAGTGATGATTAATTCTGCAATATTTTCTATTAGAAAGTTAAATAAATAATTCAAATGTTCAATTTTAGCTAAATCCAATCATGTTTATTAAAATGTGACAGCTGAGTCTCTCTCTGTAGGACAAGCACTGTGCTCTTTACTATATATTGGATACTGAGATAGGGAAATCTCTTGAAGGGAAAATTAAAAGCAAGTGGCCTCTTAAGAAAGTGGTTAATTCTTTCCTTCTGCATATATGTTCCAGAATATCAGGGAAGCTTGTTACATATTCTATGACAAACAGCATCATAGAAATTGGATGTCAACACACAAACACACACACACACACACACACACACACACACGTACATGCACATACACAGTCTTTTTTAAAAGCCTCTTCATAAGTTTCTGCACTGTGCAATGAGAAGGAGGCTTGATATCTTTCCACATGGAAGATAAATAAAGTATTAACAATAACAGGAACAACAATAATCTACAGAAAAAGACACTGGTATTTTTTTCTGCATAGGCACTAGTTTAAACACAGTGCAAATGAGACTAGCTTCCCAATTAGGTCTTTCCATATATTCAGGAAATTGAAATCAAAAGTTTTCACTTCTGTTCTTGGTTAAATATGGCTTTCCAAAGCAATGTTTAATATTGCTGAACACATTTGCTGAAGCAGATGAACTTTTCAGAACTCCTTGTTGCTAGACAGGAAATAGGAAGAATACTCAGCCCCAGGGGAACAATAGGTTTATTATATTTCACTAATCTAATGAATGAAGACTAAACAAAAACATTATGGGCAATCTATAGTTAATATCCCAAAAATTATTATGGTGCACTAAATGCTAGAATTTCTATTTTAAGATATGATATTTGAAAAACTTCCGGTTGCAAGGCTTCGGCGGCGGCAGGAATCCGCGATCGTGCACGGTTCCTGCTGCGCTTGCTGCTGAGGTGCCCTCAATCCAGTTGGATTTGGAGGCTATGGTTACCCCGTAGAGGTAACCGAAGACAGGGGAGATCCAGGCAGGAGTCTGGGGGAATCGCAATCCCCCTCCTCAGCCAGTTTAACTCCCTTTTCCCAAGGTGGTGGAGCGGCGGTCAGCAATGGTCGCCACAAAGAAGCTTTCAGCCGGATAAGATTGTGCAGGAGGAAGTTTGAAGAAGTGAAAGTTTTTGGCTGAACTGGTTGAGGAAACCGGACAATAAGCTACATCTTTATTCTGGAGGTTCAACTTTTTAAGATACATTGTTTCCTAACAAGATTGATAAAAGCGGCGGAGAAAAGTTAAAGGGAAAGTTTTTTTTTTCTTCTCACTCTCCTTCCCTACGGAAATAGCAGATGGAAATCGGAAAAACTGCTTTGGCAATAGAAGGTAATTAAATCTGAAAATTAAAGCCAAGGGGATATTAAGATTTCTGAACATTGGACTAAAAACCAAAAATTTCTTTTTTTTTTTGTTTAAGTGGGAAGGGAGAGGCAAAGAATATATATTAAGATTTTGTTGGGGAGACGGCTTGGAACTTTTAAGATCAAGAGATAACGGCAACAAAGACTTTTAAAAAATTACTTTGGACTGTGTAATTAAATTTTTACCCAGGAAAAGGTAGTACAAAAAGAAGAAAGTGCTAAATGAAACAGTTTTGTGCTAATTTGGATTGCTTTGTGACTTTTGGACTCTTGGAAACTATTTTTTGAAAGACTAAATTCATTTGGGTTGTTTAAAAAAAAATATATCTTACAATGGCATTATCTGTTGAAGAATTGAAAATAGAATATAAAAAGTTAAAAGAAAGAGGAACAAGAAGGCAAGGGCTCTTCTGGATCTGTTTTCCACTTCTTAAAATGGTGATTTTTACCTACCAGGAATTACAACAACAAGAAAGCTGGGATGATGAGAAGGAGCCATCTTTAATGGACAAATAATTTTAATTGAGGAAGAAAGGGAAAGGAAAAAAATGGAGAATTCAAGATTTAAAAAACAACCAAGAAAGGGAAAATAAGGTGAAAAATCGATACAATGTCAGGAAACAACAGAAAAGAGGAATACAACAGAGAGGGGAGACCAAAATGGTTGAGACTGAGAGATGGGGGTACAAAAAGACTAGACTGGATAAGAGAGGAAGGAAAAAGAGAAGAAGAAGTTATAAAGACTTAAACAAGATGTTAAAAACAGGGTTTTTTAGAGACAAAGGGTAAAATGGTAATTAAAGAAGAATTCTGCAAAGTGTACAGGATTGCATTCTAGTATTTGTATTTGAAATAGAGTTAGAAAATTGGAATATTATATGAGTTTAACAATATATTAAGGGAATGTGTAAAATGTCTAATAGAGTTTAATTAGCTATGGAACATTGTTTTTACTATACGATAAGCTTACTATTTTTTTCTCTTTTTTATTACTTTAAAAATGTACTCTACTAGAATGCACTACAAGGAGATCAGTATGGAAATTATATATTATTTTAAGTGTTTAAATCTAGGGGAAAGATAAAAGTCATCATACTTCAACAGTGATTACAGAGGAATTTTGCGTAGAAAAGAAAAAATAGATAATTGAAAAAGAACGGACAAGGATACAAATAAAATGATTTAAATTGAGAATGAAATAAATAAAATAGAATTAAGAGAGTGAAAAGAGGGTAGAAAACATATAGAAAATGTAGAATAGTAAATGAGATATGAAATAGTATATATAAGGTGATCATGAATTTGGTTTATGTCTGTGTAAAAAGATGCTAACCCCAGGATTAAGGCCGCTTTCCCAAAAAAAGTTTTATGTTTTATGTTTAGTGTTTTTTGGTTTGTTAAGTTAGCTTATTGAGAATTAATAAAAATTTTGGAAGAACGTTAGAAGAGAATAATGAAATTGCTAAACTAGACAGATATGAATAGTATAGTACAATGAATAAAGAGATATCAGAAATTTAGGTAAAAGGAGAAATATTGGAAAAAGAATAAATAAGATATGCATATGTGTAACCTGGAACTATGTTGTATTCAAATAAGATATTTTTATTTGTTTTGTTAAAATTTAATCAAGCAGTTTTTAGAAAAGAGATTTTATGTTATTAGGTTTTATGTTTTGTGTATTGTCTTTAAAAACTAATGAAATTTGTTTGTTTTTTTTAAAAAAGATATGATATTTAAAAAATCACAGGATTTAGCAAACCATCAACATGAAAGTGCAAAAGATGTTCTTAAACTACATATTTGCTAAAAAAAACCCACCCAAATACATCTACCATTAGTGGGTTGCCTTTCATATACACACATTAATATGGAAATTGATATTGATGTCATCTGTACTTATAATAATTTATTTAGAAAGTGGATTTCCATGTAGCATTAAGTTACTTAATGGATGTTTTCTATCTGCTATTAAAATAAAGGGAAGCTTCAGAATAGTTCTGAAGTCATACAGAAGCAATTACAGTTTCATTTTAATTCAAATACTGTATCTAGATAAAGAAATGGCTCAAAACCATTTTCCAATGGAAATGAAGGACGCAGTGCTGTATCCTGTTTCATGTAGATAGAATGTTAATTAGACAAGTTGCTGAACTTTACTTCAAAACTGTAAGACAACATTCACTACCCCAGATGATGGTAGGCTAACTCTGGGGACGCAGGGTAGCCATCAGCATATCCTCTTTTGTGTACCATCAATGGCTGCCAATCACTAGCGCTCTGCAACCTTCCAGCAAGAGCAGCAGCTCTAGATACGTATCACATAATCAGAGCAACAAGTCTGCATGTATAATGCCTGCTGGAATACATGTCTTATCCTAGGTGGTTACTACCTGCTAGCTAAGACTTTCCCAACTATTTTGCCTGTGAGGCTTTCACAGATGTTAACTACTGAGGTAGCTAGACAGTGTAAGCCGGTATTATAACATGATCTCAAAACTGGGAAAACAGTCTGCATGTCTTGTTCCTTGCCCAATCTTGTGGGAGTTTTTTTTACTTAGGTCTTGCTAAATTAGCCTGACCTACAAAATGGTTTTGGATATGCCTTATTTGTTACAATGCTTAGTAAATTCTTTCAAAGCACACATAATTACAAATAAGTTACTTATCTCATTGGCTGAAAGTACAGCCTCTAGGAATGGTTTCTGAAATAAGGAAGTTGACTCCTGAATGTTATTCAAAGCTTTCTGAATAAACTGAATCAGGGTTAGTAATGAAGAATTGTTGGGAGGATGGGTTCTGTTGTTAAGGAGTACTATTATAAAAATCTTTATTAGGTGTTTGCCTTTCCTCCTATTAGTGGGCAGAACCCTGTATTCTGCCCACTGTAAAGTTCAATAAACTTGGCTGAAGCAGATTTTTGGATCTAGGGATTTTTGGCCTTCAATTAGTGTCAACAGTGGGATTTGTTATACATTTATCAGCAAACCGCTGGTAGAGGTGTGTAGTTTTACAAAAATACTTTTTATAACATGATCGCATTGTACGACAGTAATTGGGACCAGAATTTCCACCACAAAGCAATAGTCATAAAATGCAATATCACATGACCATATGGGTGCTTAGGAACAGAAATATCAGTACTTCCAGTTGCCTTCACTGAGTGAAATCATCACAGATTGAAACTACTAATGTCTTTTTCAAGATTTCACAGAATTGGGAAAAATGCCTTCTCCAAAAACTGAGGGAGAAGATTGGTACGTGTTTGTGTGTCTGTTTGTGTGGGTGTAACTTATTTCAGTCCTGTCTTCTTATTAAAAAGAAAACATTTAACTGCCATCATACAATTCAAAATTATTTGTTTAAGAACTAGTTTTGCATTTTAATAAAAAGTACTTTGCGTACAGTAACAGACCTTCCTTCCCCCATGAAATGCCTTTAGAATTGTGTGGACTTTTTGAATATTAAGAAAGATATCTCTTCTTTAATAAGTAAGGAAAGAAGGAGTCAGTGACTTCATAAAACATACCAGTATTTTTTCGTTTAGCTTTTCTTCAAAAGCCCAGTTCCTATTCTTGGATTCTAGTTAGTTTACTTGTGAGTGTGCAATATCTGGCCAACATTTCATTAAAATGATTAATCGGTAGCTCTCAAAAGGCCAAGATCCTAAAAGCTATATTAAGCATATGCTTTAGACATCCATACATCCATATGAACATTTACCATATTTAATAAAATCGCTTTTCAAGCATGACAGTACATGCCAAATGGATTTAAGCTTCTCTCAATGATTTGTAATGTAGTATGTAGGATTTATTTATGAAAAACATATAAGATATGAGCATATAAGATCCAGATTGAGATATGTTTGATCATACATTAGTGTACTTTTCCTAGAAGGTTAACATATAATGATCAGATATGTCAGTTGCAATAGTATATATGAGTTCAAGATGAAAAGTGATTTGCCTAAATATTATTCATTATGTTATATTCATTACATTTCACCCAAGGCTACAAAATGGCAGTGACTTGTTGTGGAAAGAACAGGAAATAATTATACCTTCAGAAAGAATGAGGATACAGTTTAAAATTATGTTATGGGCTTTGTATTCTTCCATAAAATGAATGCATTAATACATTTAAAATGCAGCCCTCTTCCTTATAAGAGTTCTGATGTCTTTATAAAACTAGAAAATTCTAAGTTTTGTTACTTTACATAAGGTATAGTCAACAAAATGTTGCATATGAAATAATAATGGGACTTGTTTTTATATAATAGTTTAAATAGAATTGTGTTTGTGGGAACACAAATTATATTTTTGCAATTTGGAAATTAATAACCATCAGCAAGCTTAAAAATATTTTAAAAACAAATATTCATATGTAATGAATAATGGCTGCTAATTTATTGTTTATTAATGATAATATGAATATCTTCACTTACCATTTTCATCTACTGCCTGTACACATGCCCCCTTTGCTAACAATTCCTCAACTACCATCTTCAAGCCATTCTGTGCAGCAATATGAAGAGGTCTAGAAAATGTAATATCTAGATTCAGTAGGTTTGATGTATTTCAAAAAGTCTACTATAATATGCACAGTTTGTTCAAGTGCTTAATTACGTTAAAACACTGTGTGAATTCTGATTGCAAACTGCAAAAGTATATATGACACTTTACTCTTATCAGAATTATAAATAAAAGATACATGTGAATTAAAATTATACTCACGTTTGCAATGCATTGTTTTTTGCATTAATAAGGCTCGGTTCTTGTATCTTGTCAAGTATCAACAAGGCACATTTTTCATGACCCTGGAAAACAAACACACACACCATATCTATCTGTATTTGGAACATTCTAAACAGATAATTTTTAAATCAGATCTTAGTTAATTATTAAGGAAAATCTAGCAGATGTGAGAACAGAGATTTCCATCTGAAAACTTTGGAATGCATTAAGCTGAAATAATGAGATGCTTTTATTGAAATGTATTTATTAGTTTATTAGATCTTTTCATTCTTTCTAATGGTAGAATTTGTAGCTTGTCTAGATTTTCCTCTCCCGCCAGTGATTTCCTCCCCCGCTAGTGGTGGGGGTTGGGGAGACAAACAGGCTACAAGTTCTAACTTGTCCAAGCTTACTAAATGCATGTTGTTATTGCATATCTCTTGGTCACCTGCCCCTTGTTTTCTACTTAGCCAAAGCTAACACACTGCAGATTTTTTTGGGGGGGATACAATCAGTTGCAGCAAGTCATGATATTCAAGCAAAGGAAAAAATGATGTAAATTGTTCTTTAGGTTTAGAGAGTTTTCTTGCTCTGTAAGCTTCCTCTGCCACCATTTCAACTGTTGATTGTTTGACTCAGTAATGTCTGACTGAAATAAAATTCAAGCAGGGGTGGGATACGACAGGGTTAACTACCGGTTTGGGATTTACGAGCTTCCCTGCACGCTGTGAGCCGCGCACCTGTAAATTGTCATCAGCATGCTGTGTACAGAGACACAGCCTTTGAAACAGCCCTCTTTTTCTGCTTTTTAAACTGTAGCTGTGCCTTGTTTGGCAGCTGAAGTTGAAAAATCAGGAAATAAAGATCAAATAAGAGCCCAGGTGGGCTGGTGAGCAAAAACATCAGCAGACATAGAACCGGTTCTATGTCTGCTCCTCTTCAGAGCTACCAGTTCTACAGAGGTGGACAGAACCAGTAGAAACCCACCCCCGAATTCAAGTATTGTAAAAATGCTGTTATAAAGCTGGGTTGTTGGTTTTTTTGAATTTACTTTACTTTACTTTATCTTATTTAAAAGATTTCTTTTGACATCCATCTTAAACACAACTAAATAAAACAAATAGCCATAAAATCATAATAATAAAACCATAAAATCAAATAACAGGAATTACCTAGGATAAGACAGAGTGACTACAGAACTAACAAAGAACCAGCAAAATCTACAACATTATCTACAAGCTAAAAAACTGTATTCTAAACTTTATCATTTGTTTACATCTTACACCAATGGAACATTCAATTAACAAAATGCTATATTATGGGGCTCTTTTCAGACTGTTAGCAGACAAGCTAATCTTTTCCATAACCTGGCATTCTGTTCTTATTTATTTCTTTTAGCCTCAGTCCCCTACCCCAGGCACCAAATAATTCAAAACCAAGAGGAAGAGTAGTTATCACTATATTGTTTTATATCTTTCCATTTTTATTGCTGTCATTTTTATTAATGCAAAATGTGGAAGTACCCCAGGATTCCTGTGATATTTAATTAACACTACATTACTAGGAAAATAATTTGCTATTGGAATGTGCAATGCACAATATGGACATCAGTTCTTATGGGATTGATCAGTATGGCAAGGATTGTGAAATTTCAGTGTTGCCATTTCCAGGCCATAGAGTATACAGGTAGTCCTCATCCTCCAGTTGCCTTGTTGAATGACCACTCACGTAACAAGTGGTATAAAAGTTTTACAGCCAATCCTCACTTTTACAACTGTCTCATTATATGGTCATGTGATCACCAGTTGAGTTCTTTGCAACTGGCTTGTCACAACTGGCTTCTCTTGTCACAGAGTTAAAAATGAAAGCAGAAGTAGAATCATAAATCAGTTATGTGTTATTTTGTTATTATGCTATTTCAATTAATGATCATGGTGTTAGGGACAATTACTTGTCCCAATTGTGGCTGCTAAAAAGCACTACCTGAACAAACAATAAAAATGAACTCTTCAAAGAGAAAGGGCAAATTCTGTTGAATCTTTTGATGAGGATTTATTTTAACCAAACTTTCCTCATCATAATTTCATTTAGTTTTATGCACTGTATTTAATATAAAGATTTTAAAACTATCACATTCATAAATTATATAAATAGAAACTAGGATGTATTGGTTGCTGAAAGTTATATATTAAAAAACTATATAACCATGAACTTTGTAGTAACCCTGTTTCATACATACTTAATTTACACAGGAATTATTTACTCTCTAACACAAGTGTCAACATCTGACATATTTTACACACTTTTGAGGACATGCTGACACAAACAGAACCAAACACAATTTTAAACATACTTTACTGCTAGCCAAGTGCAATGATGTATTCAAGTCATTATCCATCAAGGTTAAATCAGCCTTAGCACTGTTCACCAAAAAATCTAAAATACAAAAAAACCCAAAATATTCCATAAGTTTACATCCATAACACCAATTCAAGTATCTTCAGACTCTTCAGATGAAGTTTACATACTCAATTAGGAAGAAAAATAAGACTGTGATAAAAGAGATCAGAACAAAATTCAATAAAGTCATGACATAAAGCAATGTTTTTCTGAAAAGGGCTTTTAGTATTACTATTTAAAAGCACAGTGCAGTTATTCTAATTTTCATTCATAATTGATCTTCTGTAATATGAAAAATGCTGGAAGAAACTGTAGGAAAGGTAGGATCACAAAGGGTGAATGATTTTATCTGGATCATGTTTGTTCCATGTTTGTTCTAACCTTGGGTTAGAAGGATGAATCGGTTCCAGGTGTTATGAGGAACATGGATGGAGGGTTTTGAACACAACTTTTTTTGCTATGGTTATTTGGTACTGTTGTTTGAATTTTGTTAAGCTGTCCAAAGTCATCTGGAATGGGGCAGCTTACAAATTCAGTTGTTCAAACAATCAATTTTTATTCCATATTTCATGTTTTTTGAATTCTGAATATGCCTAAGCACGTGTGGTAAACAATTTATATGTGACATAATTTCATCTTAGTTATTTTAGAGATAAATTTATTTATTTATTCATTCAATTGATTAATTAATTAATTAAATTAATAATAATAAGTCTTTATTGATTAGCCCTTGGGCCATATCAAAGTGCAAAGTTCCAGCAACAATTTGTTACTAAAATTTAATAAAAGCAATTCAAAATGAAATTTGATAAAATACTATTTAAAATGGAACTTGATAAAATACAATTTAAAATGGAATCTAGACAAAATACGATTTAAGATGAAATAGAAATAAAATACAATCCAAAATAAAATTGTAATAATGTAGAATAATTTAAGATATAGATAAAATATAATAACATTATATTTCAGAGTCACCCTTGCAATCTACCCTCATTAAATTTATTTGCCACCCTTCTCATTTCAAAGCAACTCTGGGAGAGTTACATCATTAAAATTGCAAAATATAAATTTCTATAACGATAAAAATGGAAATTATAATGATAACAGAATTATAGTTAAAAGATGGGAAGGAACAGGTTGTGCAGAGGGGGAGGGGGATTTGCCTGTTAACTCATCAACCACTCACAGTGTGACGCTCCCCCATTGGTGTCCAAGCTATCTGGCACAGCCAGGTTTTCAGGCTCTTGTGAAGATCAGACGGATGGGAGCCGATCTCACCTCAGGGGTAAGAAGTTCCAAAGGGTAGGAGACATTGCAGAGAAGGCTCTTCTCCTGGACCCCACCATCAGAATTCCTTGACTGATGTCTGCAGCATGCCTCCTTTGCCAAGGTGCATGGGGCAGGCAGGCCAGTCCCAGTGGGTGAGACAATTCCTCAATAACCTGAATCCATGCCATGCGGGACTTTAAAGGTAATAACCAACACCTTGAATTGCACCCAGAAGCAAATTAACAGACAGTGCAGCTTGGTGTAACATGGGCACCAAGAACTACCTGGGCTGTTGCATTCTGTACCAGTTGAAGCTTCTGAATCTCTTCAAGGGTAGTTCCATGTAGAGTGCATTGCAGTAGTCCAGACTACAGATGACCAGGTTTTGGATGATTGTTTAACATTTCGTTGCTACTTTTCCAAAATAATAAAGTAACAAGTTGATGTTACTATTCCAAAATAATATTGTTGATGTGTTCCCTCTCTGTTCTTTCCTAGTAGAATACTACAGAGGATGGGAATTTTATATTCAACATTACTCAGAGGACCAGTTGATAATGAATAATTAAAACTGTATTTAAGAATGACATTATGTGAACAGATTATATAATAGTTTCTCTTTTAAAAGGTAGCACATTTATTACAGATAGGCAAGTGGATATGGAATTTTATGATGCGCAACTGCTGATATAAATATACCGCAAGGAATGTTTGTTGAAAATATAGGAGTAAAACCAGAAGAGATAGTCTACAATAAATGGGTGCTGGATAAATGAATGTGGTCTGTCTACAAAAGTGAATGGCCAGTATGAAAATACATTGAATGGACTAGTCATACAGAAAAAAATTAATAAAATTGAATTGCAAAACAAATACCTAAAGAAATAGATATTGGAATGAAATGAAAAGAAGGAGAAAATAAAGATATAGCTGGATGGAGTTAAGGAGATCCTAAAAGAAGAGAGATAGCAAGTTTAAAGATCTTGTTTGAAAGATCAGAAAGATACAGAAAAGTAGAGAGAAATCTAGTCAGTGTAAACTGGATTTACTTAGATTTTATTTACTTTCACTTATTTGTAATCTTCTACTCACTACTTCTTAATTTTTTTTTTTTGCTTAATGTTGCTTATTTTGTAAAGGAATACCATAATACACATATCTGTGTCTGGGGTGTATGTGTGTGAATGCATCAGGGGTGGGATTCAACCGGTGTTTCTACCGGTTCAGTGAGAGTGTGTTTTGTAAGTGTGGAGCGCTTGAAAATCCTCTTCTTTCCTGCTTTTTCAACCTCAGCTGTGATGCGCAAAGCAGCTGAAGTTGAAAAAGCAGGAAATAAAGGACAGCCAAGAGCCCAGCTGGGCAGGTGGGCTAAAAAGAGGCCCAAAAGGTCATTGCAGGGAACCAGTTCAGTATCTGCTGCTCTACTGGTTCTATAGAACTGGGCCGAACCGGTAGCATTCTGCCCCTGGAAAGCATGCATTGCTTCTGTATAGTACATCAGTAAATTCCTCCTTTATTCTTTATTTACAGAATCAGAGTAGTTGCTTAGATCTTCTGATACATATTTTTTTCTTTTGTTACATATAGGTTATCACTTTTTCTTTTCCTTTCCCTCCAACTCTCAACAGCTTCTCTCTGTCTTCCGCCTTTGAAGTTCTGAAGTCTTGAAGTTCTCTTCTACTGGCCCGCCTTTCTTCTAAGGAAGTTGCCAATTAACCCTTTGCCTGCATTCCACCCAAGTAATAAACAATCTTCTCAGCAAAGATAAGAAGTTTGAAAGATCTGCAGATGTCTTAAATAGAAGCAATAAGGATATTTTTTCTTACCTAACAGATTGACCTATATGATGCCATCAGTTATGTTCAGTTCCTAGGAAGCAATTCCTTACCTACAGTCCCTACATGCCCCTTTTCAGCAGCGATGGTAAGTGGAGTTTTCCCTGAATTATCTGCAGCATTTACTTGTGCATTGTGACTTAAAAGTAGCTGCAAACATTCCACATGATCAGCAAAGGCTGCTGCATGAAGTGGAGTTCTAGGAAAAAAATACAACATAGAAACATTTGGTTAATTGAGTGGTTTATTATTTCCATCATTTATTTTTATTTATCTCTAATTCATCTCTCAATCTAATATTTCAGGAAAAATATATTATCATTCAGAATAATAAAGTATTATTCACAGGTGAAACATAATTCAGCACAGAAAAAAAGCCACAAAAAGGCAGAGATGCTCAATAGCAACATAAATCTGATTCCTTTGAATCTTAAAGAAAAGGGATACTTGCTTAATAATTGCTTAAAAGGAGACAAGTGTAAGCCTTATAAAATAAAAGGCATAGGAATTTCCCAAAGCCACAACAGACAATGCTTTATTATAACATTTCTGTGAAGAATTCTTTATGAAGGCAGTCAATACTTGGTTTTAGCTGAGTTCAGCACTAATTATCAACAGTATCATGTGCCATCACTCCACTGAACACCTAATTCCCACAGTGCTGTCTTAGGCTAAAGGTATTTACCCATGTAGTCGGCTGTACTGCTATTATCTTTCTCATCTTTTCATTTTTCATTCTTTCTCATCTTTTCATCTTTCCTACTATCTTCTTTTGGTATCTATGATTTATCACTTCTTGTTTATATCTTTTGATTAATGGCTGTAATTATGATTTATGACCTGTGACCTATCACTTTGTTGTATGATTGAGAGGTTATGCACTGGAGACAAATTCCTTGTGTGTCTAATCACACTTGGTCAATAAAATCTACCCTTCCCTTCTATTCATCTGGAAATTGGTAACCCCAGCTTTTTAAGAGTTCACTTAGTTATATTTCAACCCATCAAATACAATCTTCACTGAAGCAAATGTCTTTGACTTGGTGGAAAACTTTATTAGTGGAGTGAAGACTCCCTTTCCTTTTATTTCCTCTAGCAATCCTTCTTGAAGAGTTGGGTGAGATAGGGAGGAAACATTAAAATGTTTTTGTTCCATTTTACTGATAGATGAAAGGCTTCTCCATTAATAAATGAATACAAACCACTGCCTCCATTTTTAAAAGGAATTATAATTTATTATAAATAAAACAAATGAATAAACTACACAATATTTCATCCAAGTAATTCTTACCTTCCTTTTTCATCTTTGCAATTAACAATGCCACCACCAAATGCCCCAATGAGTAGTGAAGCACAGTTTTCATGATCATTTATTCTGTTAAGGAAGGATACAGTTTAATTCCATGTGATTTATTTCATTAATTTGATAGCATAGTTCAACTGGATTTCCCTGGGTTTACTTTCAGACCAGAATTTTGGTAGCCTGGGTTTATAGGTTTGTTTATGGCAAAGTTTGCCCAGTAAAACATGTACAATTTATAAATCATAACTGAACTGGTTCACTGACCTTTACATATTATTCTCCTTAGAACAGCCAATATGTTCACATGCATGAACCACACTCCATTGGCTTTTTTCACAAATTACAATAAATGCAGAGGGGGAATCAAAACATGATAAGGACAGTTCCCACTTTCTTCTTTCTTTGTATAGTCACTTTCCCCTTTATACATATTCCATACTGTATATAGACCTCCTATAATTTTTAATAGAAATGTGTGAAATGATTTCTTTAAAAGATTTCTTTTAAAGCAAGGTGATGTATTTTTTTAGTTTGTTTCTTATTATAGCTTTCCTGTTCATGTAACTCTGGCAGTCTGGGATGCTACTTTCATAGCTATATGACCATGTCCCATTAATATTCAGTTCAGGTCAAAGCCATCTTTACTTTTGCTTTTATTAAAAACTTCAGACCATAATTTGAAATTAAAGTTTATAATACAGAAAAACTGCCAATCAAAATTACATAAACTATATTGAAAATGGTTCATTTCCTAGTACACAAACTTGCTGATAAGGCATTTTAATTGCTTGCAACTATGTACATGGGTCAACTGGGGAGTAATATTATAAAAATATCACTATCTCAGAGCTTTATTATTTTTAAATTCCAGCTTAACTTGGCGCACAGCCTAGGCTATAGGAAGTGAGATTTACTGCTATTTCTACTTACACTGCACAGTGCAATGGAGAAAAAGAGTTTCCATTAAAGTTGCGAAAAGCTTTATGTTCCAACAGTACCTCTATACAGTTTTCATTTCCTGTAAGAGATCAGATGATAATTTCAAGTGCTTAATATTGTCAAAAGAACTATACTTTATCATTCAGTTTGATATTGATTCTCTAAAGATATTTCTACAGAATCAAAATGGTGCCCTCTATTTCAAGTCAGCATATTATTCATGCTAACTAGAAAAAACTTCTCCAAAGTGGTTGAACTGAAGGTACAACTTACTAAACCTGAGACAGTTGGTATATGATTTGGATTCCCACTTTTTAAAAATAAAATAATTTTATTCATTTGGTAATATAAAAAAGTCACTGGGACTGCTGTTTGGGAGAGCCACGATTCCATCATTTTGCTTACTACGAAGTATCAGTGTGTTCAAAATACATATAGTCCCCCAGTTTAAGAATGTCCCCAGGTCTGCCCTTAAGTCAAATTTGTATGTGAAATAGGAGAGTATTATTGCATAATACTGTCTAAGTAGTATGGTATAATGAATTGAACTATTGTGAATTTAATTTGAATATCTTTTTATTTAATTTAACTATAGGTCATCCTTAAACTGGGGTTTTCTTAGCCCGGAGACTTGCTGTATTGCAACAGAGTGGCAGGGAAGGGGAAATTCTGACCAACTGAAAAACTGCTTAGAGCTTCAGTGTCAGATCAAAAACTGGACCATTCGCAAGAAATTGATTCAGCTGTCAAATGGAGACAATGCAGATCATACATGGCGGTGATCTGGGAATGGTGCCAAATCTCTAATAATTTACAACAATATACAATTATTGTTTTAGAAGCTCTGTAATCTCTCTTTGCATGCAATTTCCATACTAAACTTTAATAGCCAGTAATAAATATCTGCTTGGCAGAAAAGATTACCATGATAAGAAGCCCAGTGCAATGGTGTATAGTTCTGATTATCTTTAAAATTGTAGTCCTCTGAAAGTGCCAACTGCATTAATTCACTCAGCCATGTGGCATGACCACGAGCTGCTGCATAATGTAGAGGTGTCCTGCCTCTGGCATCCTTACACAGAATTAATACTTCTTGTTCCAACAGCATTTGAATGCATTCCTCATGCCCTGTCATAATCTTTTGCAAATAAAATTTAAAAATTAGATTCATTTTAGTAAAATATGCCTTTCATCTCATAAAGCTGTGCAAGATAATCAACAATCCTAAATAAATATAAATAAAAACTGATTTTTTTTAGTAACTGAAAAAGCTTATCTGAAATATTAATGATAAAGATTTGGGTTGTTTCTGGAATAAAACATGTTCTACTTGGGCGGTCAGTGACAAATATTTTTTTAGTAACTTGCACATGGACACTGGATACTGTCTTCTCTAAAAAATTAATGAAAATAAATACTTTTCAGAGTGTTCTTTATAAAAATATACTCACATACTGCATCAAGAGTCCTTCCAGACCAAGAGCCCTTAACATTACCAGTACAAACATAACTTTCAAAAGTGTTCCAAGCATGCTTGGAATAGTGACATTTTCAGTGAACTGCTGCAAGAGTCAATTTAAGATGTTTATGATGATGATGTATCTTGCATTGCTAGAAATTATTTTAATTTCCCCCCATGCATTCTTGGAAATATATTTTTTTTTAAATGGGCTACCTGAAAACAATAATGATTAATTAAAAAATATGAGGATGAGGCATCTTCAAAAAACATGTTCCAAATATTTCATTATTTAAATTTGAAAAGTAGAGGAATAACTTAGAAAATTAGATGTGCTAAACAGAGCATCTAATTTAACATATGTCAGTAGGCATACACAATCCGACTATGAACCCACTGTGCTATGCATGAAGGATTATTGACAACACCTATATGTAAAGCTATGAGCAGAGCCCCCTCCAAAAGGATTGTCCTTCTTCTAATCATCATAAAACCTTAAAGCCTTAGCAATTAAAATTTAGATTGCAAAAATTCTCCCTTTCTACCTAAAAAACTTGATTGCATCTCCATAAATGCAGTTTTCTGATACTTTTCCCAACTCTAACATTTAACTCGAAATATGACCAAACTCTTCGTCCAGGGGGGTGCTATGTAACTGTGGACTGCACAGCTTTTGTCATATTTTCTTCTCCCATCATATCCATTCTTTTATAAACACTGCTTTAAAAAAAAAAAAAAAAGGACTATTTGAGACATCTAATAGAGCAGTTTCTAGCAAAGGTTTCCAGATCATTGTTACTTGCCCTTAGCAGCTTACATTCAGAGATTTACATGATACATGTTAGAATCAAAGTCAATTTTAGTGTTCTGTATTCTTCTCTACCATTATTAGGCATATGTGCAATTGGAAAAACATACAGCAAAAACACAGGATAAAATGAGAAATTACCCCTCTGTGTAAAGCAGTACATCCCAGGATATCAGCTGCATCAACGGACGCCTCTTTTTCAAGTAACAAAGAAACAGCATCTATGTGCCCATAAGCCACAGCTAGCATAAGTGGAGTTCTAAAAAACAAGAGGCCCATAACTGTCATCATATATTCCTGCTTTGTGACTTTATTCAATGTATTATCCAAAAGTATTTGCCACTTCTCCAAACACTGTAATATCCATTAGTTATTTTATATGTTGCCAGAGATAGCTAGATTTGGTAATATTGGAAGTTCATGAAGCATTAATACAATCTTTGTCCATTATCTAAAAGCGAGCAGCAAAATGTTTATTTCTGATTAATTGTCTTTACCTAGTGCTGAGTCTCCTAACTTAATTGCTTCTGTTTGGGTATTCTTAATTTTAAAATGAACATGAAAAGGAATAGACATCAATTCAACCTACAATTATGGAAATAAAACAGTATGTTAAATGTCTATCCCAAACATATCTCCCACTATCTTAATTTTAAAAAAATTCAAAACATGTGTATAATAACACTATACATAAGTAAAATAAATTTATAGCTAATCATAGTAAATAAAACTATTGCTAAGATTTTTATTTGAAATGAGATTGCATTTTAAAAGCCTCCATACAATCACCAAATCGTTTGTTTGTAAAAGGTTATGCTTAATTTTTAACATTATTTTTGAAAAAATAAATGTAGAGTTCAATCTATGGAACAGGCCAGAGTCTACATAAAAAGGTTTATGTGGAAACATTTTCCCATATCTATTTAGGAATTTGTCCATTTCGAATTTGTCCATTATGGGAGGAAATGGATAGACAAAAAGTTGTGATAGTTCCATTCTATCCTATTGCCCATAACATATGGCTATATTTATGAGCCAACTTCTGGATTTTAATTCTTTGTCATACTGCAGTATTCTCAGAGTCAATTTACAAAATCTGGAGGAAAAAAATGTCTTCTGCCTATCAGCAATCCACAACTGTATGTTCTCAGGGGAAGAGGCATGGGGAAGCCAGTGATTCATTGCATACAGAAATATGTGCTATTTTTTTTACATGCACAAAGATTTTTATTTATTTATATTTACTAGATTTTTATCCCACTTGTATTTCTTTTGAATTTGCTGATGGTGCAAGTATATCTAAGCCTCTCCCTCCTATTTTTCGCACAACTGACACATGGGCTAGGCTAAAAGAGAGGGTCTGACCCAAAGTCAGATGGCTTTCCTGACTTAAGCTATGGGATATAATCACATATACAAGAACTGACTCCAAGAAGAGAGGTCCACAGGGAGCTAGAGTAGGGTCATATTTCAAGATTCTGGTTCACATTAATAGGAGACCCATTATTAACACACAGTCTGCATTCATAAAGAGTTCTTTACTTCAAACTTTTATTCTCACTTTTACATCTTATCTAAGACATAAAATAAAGAACACACTTCTGGCATCTGGCATGGGGTGGAATGCTTTCTGTAGCAGAAATCCCAGAGAACATATACTGGACATACATTAGCAGTGCAACACCAGTTATAATTTCATTTCCTTAGGGTTGCTGCAAATTTGCTTTTTCTATTTCTTGCCTCATACAGGCTTAACCGTGATTGTTGTCCTTGGTTACCAGTTTCTTACAGCTGTAATGGTTGTGTCCAACTGCTTTTCTCCTCTTTAACTTCAGTGTTAAAAGTTGAAGAACTGATAGCAGCATTATTAACTGGTTAGCCATGGCATGGGAAGGCAATCCTTAATTTGAAGATATTAAACTAACTTTTGAACATCCTTGAATGAGGACATGGCTACGATTGATATCTAAGTGCTACTGCTTAAAATGATCTCAAGGTCACTCACATCATAAATTTCAAAATGAAATAAACTTACTGTCCTTTGGCATCCACTACGTCAGGGTTGTCTGTTACTTCTAATAAAAGTCGTAGACATGATGTATGCCCATTGATAACTATAAAGAGGAAATACATACTTTAAATGTCTTTAAAATAAAAGCCGTGAAAGAGTCAAACTTGTATCAAGTAATATTTAGGAGAAAATGTCTTTGAATAATCCATTAAGAAAGAAAATATCCCTATATATTCACTCCTGAAATTCATCTTCTAATATAAGAAATAAATATAGATATGAATTTTGATGATTCAATCCATATTCATTAACAGTTTAATTATTTAATGCTTATTCTCCAAAAATATTGACTGTCATTAAATAGAAAAGCCAAAATACATTTGTCTTTGATGAGATGAGAAAAGAGAGAGTTGAGAAACGACATTCATATTTATGTACAAGCATTACATTTTTCAAGATTGTTTTCAACACTGCAGTAGCATCCAAAGACATATGGAAAATAGCAGCAGCAGCAATTTTGAGTTTCTTCCATGAAGAAACCCTACCTAATTATAGTCAAATATGGTCTGTTTCAACTGTTATTGATGGACAATGTAAACCTGTATTTAGCCAACAGAGGTCTCTATCAGGCCATGCTAAGATAATGCACCATTGCAATACTAAATAATATACAGTACTTGGTTTATTTGTTAATGACTCTAAAAATAAATGGCACTATATAATCAATTCTAAACTATGGCATAAGAAAAATTAAGTAGGTATATCCAATTACAGATGAGTTGATTTAAATTCTAAATGCCTAACAGCAAGTACAACTCAAGTGGAGAAACAGATCTAATTCATCGCATGCTAACATCACCAACTGTAATCTGGTTCAGGAGGAGCAGAATTCTGAACCCAGGAATTTGTTCTAAGGACTAGAACTTGAGTGAACTTCACAGACCAGTCCAATTTGAGTTATGCTAAGCTTTCTTCATTTCAGTGATACAATTATGAAATGTTGGGGTACCATTTGGTTAGACAAAATGACACTACACAACCAGAGTTCAGAAGATCTGGAAACCCATTACTGCCCAACCCTGCAATATGTCATGATAATTTGATGAACTGGTAATAAAATTCAAGGATCATGATTCACTATAGATGTCTGATTACACATCATCTCTGTTTTGGGAATACAGGTAGTCCTTGGCTTAACAACCGTTTATTTAAGCTATCATTTTATGTTATAGTGACACTAAAAAAAGTGACTTACAACCGGTCTTCACACTGACAGTTGTAGTGTCCCCATGCTCATGTAAGCACAATCCAGGCACTAGGCATGTATTTATGATGGTTGCAGGGTCCTGGGTGGGTCATATGACCACCATTTATGACTTTCCCAGCTGGCTTCCAATAAGTAAAGTCAATGGGGGAAACTGGATTTGTTTAATGACTGTGTGATGACCCAGAGTGTAACACAAACGTAACAAAATCCAAAATGTAAATAAATGTCCTTTAATGCCTCCAACTTGGCCCCATTGTTCAATAATTCTTAGTTAGAGATAAAACGTACTCAAAAATAGTCTTCAAAAGAAAGCAATACAGTCTAAACTCAATAAGCAGATAGAGGTGAAATGAAAAACCAAACAAACTACAATGACAAAATTTCCACAACGGAACAGAAGTATTTACCAAATTCAAGGAGATAACAAGGCAGAGTCTGTTGGAAGGATGCCAACCAAGATAACTTCAGACCAAAATAAAACACGCTTTGTTTCCAGTGTTTGCCAGGATGCAGGTCCAAACTCTTATGCAGTTCTCACACCTGCAGCCCATGAAGAGGATCAAGGCCCTCTTCACCCGAGTAGACGACGTCTCTACCTTATCCTCTCCTCCCTGCATGCCTTAGGATGGTGGATAGGGGATGGGCCTGGGTCCTCCTCTGACTGCTCAGCCGGCCTCTGCCCCTCCCCAGCCTCCTCCACAACCTCCAGAGCCAAACTTCCACTCCCTGTCAGCTGTCCCTCCTCTCCCTCAGAGTCAATCTCCACCAGGGGCATGATAGACTGTTTGATTCATTTAATGGCCAGAGTTATTTGCTTAATGACTGTGGCATAAAAGATTGTAAAATTGGGCACAATCATAGGATTACTCACTTATCAACAGTATCGCTTATCGAAGGAAATTCCTTGATCCAATTGTGGTAATAAATCAAGGACTACCTGTAAGAAATTGTGCTTACTTTATTTCTTTATTTCTGGAGATTTAGTAAACGTTCAATTTTAGCTTAGCTCATTTAGAAAGGAGTAGTTGTTCCATGGGGAAAAAACTTTTGAGATTTTCATTCTTATATTTTCCTATTCATGAAGAATTCAGATGAAATAGTAATTTTCTAAAATTGCTATAATTTGTTTCTCTCTTCAACCTGAATTATTATATAGAACTCTGAGCTCATACAATACACAAAGTGACCTTAGCACAATAGTGGGAACAGATGTAAATTACAGCTTGCAATTTTTGCTGCAGTTATCTCCCTCTATACTAAGTGGGTAAGATTTTTTTCTGTTTAAAAAGGAACCAAACTTTGTCAAAGCTGATTATCCCCATGAGCTTTTCTGCATATCATTCTTTTTTAACTGTAGTCAGTGTATCAAAATGGTAGCATCTCACCTACCTGAGGCATGGAGTGGGGTTCGTTGTGTGATGTTATCTTTCACTGTGACAGAAGCACCCTGATTGATGAGCGCTTCAACACATTCCACGTGTCCTTTAAATGCAGCAAGATCCAGGGCAGTACGTCCTTTTTCATCTCTAATATCCAGATCTACTAGTGACTGAAGCAGCACTTCTAATGCTTCATGATGACCATTATAGGCCTAGGAAAAAATGAAGTACTTAAGCCCAGTGATTTTCAAAGAGAAAGTGTACTGAGAAAGTGTATTTGGTGTACTGAGAATACACCAAGGTTTCTCCTGATATGAAAACTGAACAGTGAAGAAATCTCATTAGTCTCCTGAATCCTGTTTCACAATGTGATATTATCTCTTCAGAATAAACTATACTTTTCAAGGGTTTTTCACTGGAATTGCATTTTTAATAATGATTAAAATTGATACATAAACTAACCCTTTAGGGATTTTAACCTATTAAAAAGTAAATGAATTTAGACTAATCTTTGGAAATAAGTAGTGCATCTCAATAGAAAAGAATCTGAATTGGGTGACAAATGTTTTTATAACCTACACCAATCCAAAAGAACCCCGTGAGGCATATAACATCCATCAAGAAAGAAAACAGAGAAATGGAATACTAATTCATATTTAAATCCAAGAACCATCAACAAAGTACAAAAAACTTCCACAAAAGCTAAGATAAAGTCGTAGGTAAAAGACTAAATCAGTCAACTGGACCAGAAGCTGAAGGAAAGGTTTTAATTAGTTTACATAATCACAGCAAAATGGAAGCTGCACATACTTTGGGGCGAGAGTAAGCTGTTTTCTGTATGCATTTCTGTATATGTGGTAATGAATATTGGCCGACTATTTTGCAAAAAAATCCTTGAAATAGTTTGAGGGGGCAGCTCAGCAATGGACAAATTAACTGTAAATAACTTATATAAACAATTCAATTTAAACCTTCAAAAGTTTCTCAGATTCCATAGTGAGTATTTTACAGGTACTCCTCGAGTTATGACCTAATGGAGCCAAGCCTTGCCAATTTTATGACTTTTTTGTGGCAATCATTAAATGGACGTAACCGTAAGTGCAAACACCATGGTAGTTAAGCAAAGGTCACTGTCATTAAATGAACCCACTGGTCACTAAGGTACAGTATTGCTTGCTTTGCTTGCTTACACACATTTGCTTCTCTAACTGTGATTGTATGCAGAGCTGCAGCTGGACAGATGTCCCAAAATTAATTCTGAAGTGCACAAAACTGTATTTAATACCGGTATTAATAAGAGGACCTGTGACCTATTGGGTCATCATTTCAGAGATGTTTCCTCAACCAAATAGAGAACTAGAATGACATGGTGGCAAAAAGATCAGTTGGAGCTGCAGTAAGATATGACTTCCTTTTGATTGGTAATGAGCATTGGCAATCTTCCTTCCTCTCTCCCCCCCTCCCTCCTTCCTCTTTCCCTCCTCAAGGGGCAGGTAGATGACCACAGCAGTCTGATAGCGGCAGAAGCTTGGCAATGCTGAAGCAGCCACAGATTCCCCAGAATCATTAACTGAAATAGAAATTGAACAAATAAATAAATAAAAATTTCAATAATCGGTCCCAGCATTCTGTGAGTTAGCCCATTTGGTTGAAAACATTTTGCCCTGTGATGCATAATTTCATCCAATTGAAGGTTACAGACAGGGGTGGGCTTCAAAAAAAATTAGCAACCGGTTCTCTGCCCAATTGCTTTGTAGGCATGGCCTGCTGCACCATGGGGGGTGGTATTTTCAACCTCCCCGGGCTCCGGAGGCTTCCCTTGAGCCTCTTGGAGGGCGAAAACAGCCTTCCTGGGCTCCAAAGGCCCTCTGAAAGTCTGAAATGGGTCCACTTCTGGCCTTCTGGAGCTTCCAGGAGGCCCGTTTTTTCCCCTCCCTGGGCTCCAGGGATTTTCCTTGAGCCACCAGGAGGGCGAAGACGGCCATCGCGGACTCTGAAAGCTCTCTGGGCCTCTGTGTGGGTCTGCGTGGTAAGTACCTGGGATCCAAAACGGGCTGCGTGGGGACTCCTGGGAGGGGTCCGTGGGGCAGGGCCACCCAGGGTAGGATTTGCCAGTTTGCCAAACTGGCTATAAAATTAACTACCGGTTTACACGAACTGGTGTGAACCAGTGTGAACCAGTAACAGCTCACCCCTGGTTACAGAGACTATAGATATTCCTTATAAGAATAATTTGAACACAGTAAAGAAATAAGCCCTCACACCGTTCTTGAATTTGTTATTCTAACTAGTAGCATATTTATATGAGCCCCCATAGTAGCTTAACTAAAATTGACTTCAACTCTTTCCCCATCTCTAAGAGGAGGCTTCTGCTTTAGAAAGTATTTGCTTTCATAGCAATGTTTTCATTTGGGGATCTTGGGCTTTCAATTTGGCTAGAGAGATTTGGATATGCCTCAAAGAAAACAAGTCTCATCATAAGTAATAACCAGTATATTTTAGATAAGAAACATAAGGGTATTTGATCTTATGAGAACAGCAATTCATGCAACCTATACTTACAGCTAAATGCAAAGGACTTCTTGCTGATGTTGAATCTGATTCCTCAAAAAAGTTATTTGTTTTCTCCAGAAGCTAGGACAAACAAAAGAAGGAAATCATTTATACCTATGGTGAAGAGGTAAAGCACATAACATGTACATTTAACATATGTCCCCTGAGTTAGTAAGAGACACTAAACCTATATGGAAATGAACTGATTTTTGTGAATTGTTCTTCCCTAAAACTTTTCCTGTCTTCTAATTTGCTCTGAAACACTGGGGATTCTTCAGAACATATGAGAAATTATGCAGGGATTTCAAGGAAGATAGCAACAGCAACATTTATTTATTTATTTTTGTAAAAGTGTTATTTGGATTTTCACAAAACATAATGCAAATAAAATCTTTTTTTGAGAATAGCATGGTCCCGGGTTATCACTTCACCATACAGACACAAACTCAATTTCATATTCATCTTTGTGTTCTATTCCATATCTTCTTACTATTTTAACATTTTCTCAATAATTTTTCCCTTCCCTTAGTTTTCTCAACCTTGCTTTTAATTATCTCATTCAAATGGGTCTGTGTTCATTGGACTTGGAGTTTGATTGATTGGTGTTTCTGGTTTCTTCTGTCTGTTTTGTGGCTTTGGCTGGCTAGCCTCTGTTTTCTTGTGTTGGAGGCTTTCAATGTCAGCTTGGCTTCGTGTGAAAGGACGGCTGCTCTTCATTTCAGCAAGCCTGTTCACCTGGGTGCCTGGTTGGGGGGGTGTTTTGATGTTGGAGGCATCAGAGGGAGTCTGTCCCTGTGCTCAGGTGTTTGTTGTTTGTGGTGGTGGAGATCTTCTAATTTGGAGAGTGCATGGCTTCAAATGATTGACAGTCTGCTGAATCTCTCTTCTGAAATTTCCAAAAAATTGCTCTTGGTTTCCCCCCCCCGAAAAGGGGGGCCCTTTGTTCAAAAATCTCTTATGGCTTCATCTTGATGATTCTGTGCTGGGGTTTCTAATAAGTGGCTAAGGGTTTTGGTGCATTGAAGTTGATGTTGTGAACCTGTGGTTTTCATGTGTTGGACTAGTGAGGAGGTGTGTTCCAGCTTTTTCTTGCATGATTTTTTGTGTTCATTCTAGGCGGTACTATTCTTCTAATGGTCTGTCCATGTATGTGGCGGGTAGATGTACAGGGAATTTCATATATGCCTTGGTTTTCCAGGTCAATTTTGTCTTTGGGGTTTTCCCTCAGGATGGCTGCCTATTTTTTTGTCTGTTTTTGAAGGCAGTCTTGATGTGATGCTCGTGTAGTATCTTATGATTTTATCTGTAGTACCTCTTATGTAGGCAAAGAACAGCTGTTCCAATAAGGTGCTGTTGGTCCTTCCTAGGTCTCTAGTTAATGTTTTTTGGTGTGTTTTGTTGGATCAAAGCTGGTGATTTTTGTTTTGTGGAAGACCATTGGCTGTCAATCTTCAGTCAGGGTGCATAGTTCAGTCTTTATATTGATCTTATCTGCCAGGCCGGTTTTGGTTCTGGGTTAATTAGTGTCTTCGCCACAGAAATTTATACTGTGCCTGGTGGTGGTGTGGATTGGGCGTTGGGTAGCGTAAACAGAGACCTAGGAAGACCACAGACCTAATGGAACATGCTGTCTGGCCCAATAAGAGGTACTACTAAAGATAAAATCAGTAAGAATACTACACAGGCATCACATCAAGACTGGCTTCAAGACACAGACAAAAAAATAGCAGCCATCCCTGAGGGAACCCCAAAGCAAAATTGACCTGGAAAACCAAGGCATATACGAAAGTTTCCCTTGTACCATCTGCCGGCCACATAGCATTGGAACAACCAATAGGAAGAATAAGTACCCGCCCTAGAATGAACCACAAAATGCAGTAAAAAGCTGGGAACACCACCTTCCTCACTAGTCCAACAATGAAAACCACAGGTCACAACATCACTTCAATGGCACCAAAAAAGACCTAGCCACTATAGAAAAACCCCAGCCACAGAACATCAAGAGAAAGCCATAGAGATTGAAAAAAAAGACTGACAGCCTGAATGAGAAAGAGATTCCAGCAGACCTGTCAATCATTTGGAAGCCTGCACTCTCAATAGAAACAGAGGTCTCCACACCCACAAACAGAACAAACACCTGAGCACAGACAGACTCCCTCTGATGCCTCCCAAACTCAAACACCCCCCACCAGGCACCAGGTGAAAACCAGCTTGCTGATGAAAGAGCAGCCGTCCTTTTCACACGAAGCCCAAGCAGCATTGAAAAGCCTCCAACACAAGAACAGAGTTGCTGCGCCAGCCCAAATCAAAGCCACAAAACAGACAGAAGAAACCAGAACACAATCAATCAAACTCCAAGTCCAATGACACACAGACCCAGGTTAATAGCCATACGAATAGACCAAGCATACAATTTGAAACAGAGGAACTGTGAGACACACTTGCCATACAGAAGCCTGATGATGGACAGATGAGTTCTGCTGGAAAAACGTTCTACAACTTTAACAGAACTACAATGAGCTACAACTTTAACAGAACTACAAATGACGTGGGAATAATACCCGAAGGAAGCCAAACAAGCACAAATGTAAGTACCTCAGAGCTTAAAAAAACCACACATATATATATATATATATTATATATATATATATATATAATATATATATATATATATATATATATATATAATTATATATATATATATATATATATATATATATATGCTGGTTTTAGCTTCCTTCGGGTATTATCCCACGTCATTGTAGTTCTGTTAAAGTTGTATACAGTTTCCATAAGAAGCCTGATGAAGCAGATGAGATTCTGCTGAAACGTTGCTACAACTTTAACAAGAACTACAATGAATGTGGGATAATACCGAAGGAAGCTAAAAGCAAAATGTAAGTACCACGCGAGAGCTTAAAAAAAACAATATATATATATATTATCTTTTCTAAGTTTTTCAAATATCTTTTCTAATCATTATATTTATACTTTTGTCTGTCCCTGTTTCAATTTCATAATTTTCTTTTCTCATTAACAAAATTTTCCCATAGCCGATTGGAGTATACACCTTAGTATCATTTTAATTTTTGTCCATTCACTCTTAAAACTTCAATTTTGCCTTACAATTATAAACATTCAATATAACACATAACTTCCAGTGAATTCTGCTTGGTATATTCCTTAAAAATACATATTAAGTCTTAAAGAGGAAGTATACATATATAACAACAATAAATAAAAATACTTATTCTATTACAATTCAGCTCTATCATTAATGTTAGTTATAAACTTTAACATCTTTAACATTTCTTTTCATGAGATCTCATACTTCCTTAGGAACCTTAAATATTTCAAATTTTTCATATTCCTCTTCACTAAATTTTTATACTCAATAATAATTAAAATGTTCCCCATCCTTCCCTAATTTATTCTCGTCATTATCGTTTATTTCATTTATTATTAATAAAACCATTCCATTACATTCACAATGCGTATTTTATCTATCATTTTAATCACAGACTTGTTTTCATAATTTTCTAAGTTCATTTCTATTTCCTAATATAACAATACTATCTTAATGCTCCCCTTGCCAGAATCCCTCTTTCAATAAGTTTTCACCCATTATCTCTGGTCTCTAAATCAGCTTATACCTTTAATCCTTGTACATTTTTCCCTGTTTCTCCTGTATCCTGTTTCCGTCCTTTATAACTTCTTTTCCTTTTCCTCTTCTTCTCCCTCACCCTTTTGCACTTCTTGTCTCCTAATTCTAATTCTCTCTTCTGTAATCCCTTTCTCTGTTTCTTCCTAATATTGAATATACTTTTCAAAAACTATTCTTTTTTGCGTTGTTTTTTCAGATCTTAAATTTTTCACTCTTTCCCCCTTTTCTCCCCCCCCCATAGAATTACTTTGAATCATTGAAGATGGCTTCTTCTTCATTCCCGCCTTCTCGTTGTTACAGTCATTTCTTGTTGTTTCTTCATAGTTCAGGCATCTCCATTTCTAAAAATTGAAATACGAAGCCAAAAAACCTCTCTTCCTTCTTGTTGCATCTTCTTTCTGTTTTTAAGTCCATTTTCAATATCTTCCAAGAGTGATACCCATTTTAAAAACTTTTAAACAACCACCTGATTGATTTTAGTCCTTTAAATCAATAACCAAAAATCCAAAAATCACCACACCAAGTAATCCAAATAATCCAAAGCTGTTTCTTCTTGCTTCTTTTTTCCACTTTCTCTTCCTGGGGTTCTAGTATCTTATTACAAAATTTCAGTTGGAATGAATCTTTTAGGAATCTTGTTAGATTTTCACTGTTAATTTCTTTTTCTTCCAAGTGCTCTCCATTTTTCCAGACCCCACCCTTTTATTTTTTCCTTTTCTCTCCTTTCCTTCTTTTAAAAGTTTTTGAAAATCCAGAAGTCTTTATTATTCCTTTGAAATTTTATTTTCAGCTTAAATGCCTGTTAATGTCAAGGTGGATTTTTGTCAGTTTCTTACTTAAATCTCTTCATTGTCAATATGGGGAAGGAAAGAAAAAAACCCCAAATCCTTTCCCTTCCCTATCTCATTTGCCGCTTCAATATCTTCTTTGGGAGCAATGTTATTCTTTATAGTTCAAATTCCAGGGTACCTTGTGTTGTTGCTTTTCAGTTCAACCTGGGCAGCCAAAACTTTCCCTTCTTATCTTCCTCCTGCACATTCTTTTCTGGTTGAGTTCTTCTATGAGGTGACCACCGCTGCAACCGCCTTCAGGAAAGGGAGTAATGGCCAGCTGGGGAGGAGAGATGTAGCTTTCCTCAACCCTGCTGGCGATCTCCACCCTCTTCATCACCTCTACGGGTGGCTTAGCCCCAAAATCAGCCAGCTCAGAGCGCTCCAGCGGCGAGCACAAATTGAAACCGCACAAGAAGAACAGCAATATTTATATTACATCCTTATTTAAACAACTCAAGTCTGGATACAGAATGCTCCCACCTATTTTCTCCACAACAATAACCCAGTTGGCTGAGAATGACTGGCTTAAAATCACCCAGATGGTTTTCTTGTTGAAAGAAGACCTCACTGTCTTCCAGTTTCTAGTTCAGCAGACCAAACTGTCTCTCAGTAATTATCTTTTGTTCTTTAATTTTGTCACTTCTTTTTCCAAATCATATATAATCAACAATTATAGCTTCCTCTTTTTCCTTTCTCTTCACCCACTGTTATATCCTCATTATTCTTTTTCTTACCAGAATCGTTGTGCTTACTCATTTTGATATATAATCTACATTCAGTCAATCATATCTTCTTGACTCAATATTTTCTTGTTTTTTATATTCTAGGTTTCTCCTGACATACCAGGCCCAGTTGACTTTCCTCCAGAAAACAAGTCCAGAAGCATTCTTTCATAAATAAAAACTCTTGCTTTTGACAAATATTAATTCCTTACAACAGATCACATATTATCTATTATTTTTATATTTCCTCTTTTTACAACTGTCCAATCTTAAGAAACATTTACCAAATAGACAAAGTCATCCACCTGCTCTCATTTTTAATTTAGATATAATTGATACATGAATTTTCAGATCCATACTCTCTTTACTGCATCACACAAATTAACTAACATTTACTACAAATCATATATTTCTCAATAATTTACTGAAGAACAAATCAAAAATCTCTAAAATACTCCTTCACTAAATAACTTATTTTTAATGTCATGCATTCTGATGGAAGCTCTTTGTTTAGCCTCCTCATGTACTTCCAAAACAATTTTTTATTTCCCTCAAAATTACCATACATTTTGTCTGCCTTTTAACATGTTAACTGTAAATTGATTTTTAAATTTCATTCCTAATAAGTATCTTTTTGTCTATATAAACATTATAAAACTTTCATTGTTTTTTTCAGCAATTGTTCGTTTATGTGGTTAAGAATACCATTGTTATTAATGCTTGAGCAAGTTGCATTCATTCAAAATGAATTTTGAATGTTGCAATTTTCCCTAAAAACTATTATGATTATTACATTACTGCCATTCACTGGAACACGACATGCAACTATCACCAACTTATGGATTTCTACTTCATATACAACCAGGACAACTTAGATTATACCAATTTATATTTTTGGATATAATTTTAGCCTTTTCAACACTCCACAACACTCCTTCATCAAGTCTGCTCTACAAGATCAGATTACTTCATTCAGATCTCTGTATCTCCCCCTTAACCTTAATTTCATCAAGAATATTTTTCTTTCATTTCACACATATTACAGATCTGGAAGAATAGCAACATTATGTAGATGTAGTGGAACATATATATTTTTGGATTCCATCCCTTTAAATTTTTTTTAGACTTTATGTATACATAACATATATGTTTAGAATTTTTTCCCTTTTGAACTAGACTTTGATATATCTTCTATACTTTTTAATCCTATGTCTCCTCCTTAAACTGATTGTATCCTACCCACCTTATGCTGGATTACAATGTAATAAATATTTGATTTGATTTGATCACCTATTTAGTACTTTTCACTTGTAGATCAGTTTATCAGATTACCTAACAAAATTGTATCTGTGCGAGGTGCAAATTCCATACAAATGGTAAGGATGGTATCAGCACATTTAGCAAATTTTGTCCAGAATATCAGGAATTCAGTTTAAAGCCCTGTTCACTACAAGTACAAGCACACACACGCTATTCTATTCAAGCTAAGAATACAAATCTAGAGGCTACACACTCTTGCCTGCGTGACACCAACTGGAGCGTGTGCACATACTAACACATGGAATGCTAATTAAACTGAGCACTTTGGGTGGGATGCTGACTGTCACTATGATACATTTCTTTTCAATCTGTGTGAGACAAACAAGCTGCCACCTTCATTGGAAGGCAGATGCCATTTAAACATTCTTTTAATGTGTTTCAGTTAAGATGTCAAGAGAAACAGACCTCAGCAACAGCTGCAATAGATTTTATTAGATTTTGCCAGTGCATAGTATGAGTATAGTACTTCACCCATTTGTTTTCAGTTTCATGAGCTATGACTGTATTAATCTCAGAACATAAACTCTAAAAATAAAATGCCTGCTAACTCTGTTCTGAGTCTTTGCAGCTCATTCTCCAAAAGGCTTTCCAAATAAAAAGCTAATTTTATTATTTCTGATTTTTTTTATCTCACTCAGTCCATGAATATGACCTGGTTACCCAAGGACCAACATGAAAACACTAGAAATCTTTTTTATCCAAAGTGACAAGTTGATTTCAGAGTGAAAAAAAGGAATGGAGATAAGTCATTTTTCATGGGAAAAAAAATCAAGATTTGAAAGTATTTTTTAAAATGCAGCCAGGCTATTAGTCAGAAAGCAGATTAGATACAGGTAAATACAGGTTAATTGGCTTGCTGCTGAAAATACTGAAATTGTTGTAATGTTAAGCATTATATAAACACAAACTTAAAACTGAGAGCTCTTTAGGATCTCCATTGAGCTGCTCCAAGCATCCAGAGAGTGGGAGGTGCTTAGTCTCTGCTTGGATGGGCTGGGCTTAATTGTTAGGACGGTCTTACTCCTCCCTAGCGTCCCCCAGTTTTAGCTCAGCCTTTGATTCGATAGGCAGCTTTCCTTGGCTGGAGCAGGAACAACTTTGAGATTTGGATAGTTTTCAAAAACTCCGTTTTGCTAGAATACCTAAATTGCTCTCAGTGGCAAGATCTGAATGCAATTAGAGATAGGAAGCAGTCGGAATGACTGCAGATCACCATCGGCATTCCACCTGCATTGCGCCTGCATCGTGCCCATAAGGGCTGAGGCTTTGAACCCTACCATTACATTTCGGTATCACACTTCTTCAAAGGATGTTATTTCCCTTCCCTTGCACAAAGATCCTCGGTGCCAAAAGCTAGTCCCCTTGCCATTGCATTTCGAACGTTCAAAAAAGCATGTGTTTTCTTCTCATACCTTCATCATCCCCACGGAGAACAAAGGTGTGGGGCGTTGGAGCCCTGATTCTCCCCTTCCCGCTGTTCAATTGCGAGGTAGCTGCTGGTAAAATTGGTTGGGCAGCGAAGGTACTGCTATATTTGGCACCCAAAATACGGCTGCATCATTTTGAACAGGGGACTGTCCGCCATTTTAGCGCACATTCTCAAGGGCCATTACCACGTTCCATTGTGTGGCCTCTGCTGAGTTTTCCACCTTACTGTTGAGAGGCTTCAACCTCCTCCAAGCTCTAGCCACAGAGCCAGGGGAAAGAAAAATTCCACTCCCTTTACCTCCAGTTTGAGAGATTAAATCATTTGTACTTGTTGGCTGCCCTTGAGAGCCTATTAATTGCAAGTGAATTGCCCTATCATTGAGTGTTCTCAAATTTGGCATCGTGGATGTTTATCAGAATATTGAGGCATTGAATCTTTTATTTAATACATCATATATATATAAAACTATATTTATATATTTATATAGATATTACATAAATGTATTAATTCATGGGAAATTGACAATAATGATAATAACAACAATAATAATATAAACATCTCAAATTTTAGATATTTCATATCAAAAAGAGGGGAGTAAGTATGATAGGGTTCCCTGTTATTGCAATGGCAAGTAGAGGTGGAGCTAAGGCACGGACCCAAGACAAATCTAAAAGAGATAAGGGTCCTTCAAAGGCCGCAGAGAAGGATGCCACCCAATGCCAAAGGCATTGGAAAAGCAAATTGAAAGGTGCGCAAGGGAGGCTGAGAGGAATTCCTAACCCCCTACTCCAACTCCACAGCCTCACATTCAGTGCACCCCTATACCCTTAGACTTGTCCATGCCATCTCGGCCACCTGGCAACGTAACATCAGGTTTACAGATTTCAAGATGAGCCCCTGAGGCAACCTTCAAGCCAACGGCAGCCGGCCTACGCCAGGAGGAGTTCCTTCCAGATGAGGTTCCAGAAACAATGAAGGCATGGAGTTAGTGATCCACAGAGGAATTGCAGCGGGGGTCCAACAAACCATGATGGGCAGACAGATTCCAGAGTCGGAATGTGACTCACAGTCGTAAGATCTCCATGCAGAACTGATCTGCATTACCCTCAGGTACCTCCCCAAGGGGAGTTTTCTATGATTTCCCACATGCCTTCACACAATTTACAGGAAAAGGAGGAACAAGAGGACCTAATGGAGCAAGCAGAATCTGTTTCAGTACACAATAGTGAGGTCCTATTGGAGGCGGACCCCCTGGAAAGAGGAATGTCAGATGACAAAGGCATCAAGCCTGACCAACCTACTTTTATGGGGTTGGTCTGTCCCCAGCTTTTCAAAATGCTCCTTTTTAAGGCTAAAAACACAGCTCGCCTTGAAAAATCTTCCTCTGTCCAACAATCAGACTCCCAAGTAGACTCAGATGATTTGATTTTCTCACAACCCATTAATGAAGTAGATATTATCCCAGTCCCGCAAATGTTTCAGATCTGGCCCAGAAGCAATGGGCTTCGGCAGCAGTGTATCCAGCCCCCACTAGTTTTGACAAAAAAGTTTTTCAATTTGGCTTCAGATTTTTCAAATTCCCTCAATACTCCTGAGGTAGATGAACCAGTGGTGGCATTTGCATCCTCCTCTGCAATTACCACCGAAGCGGAGGAGGCCCTTAAACCAGAGGAGAAGAAAGCGGAGATAGTCCTCCGAAAGGCCCATCAGTCTGATGCGTGGGCCATAAGGGCGGCAACAGCCGCATCCTTTTTTACTAGATCTTCCCTCAGATGGCTCCGTCATCTGAGGGACTCTATAACAAATTCTAACATCAGGGCGCATCAAGACATTGCCAAACGGATTGCAGCCACAGAGTTTTCGGTGGACGTTACATTTCATGCAGTTAAATTCTCAGCTCAAGCCATGATGTCGCAGGTCACAGCTCGCCAATTGCTATGGCCCAAGCATTGGCAAGCCAATACCAAACATAAATGGAAACTTGCCTCTTCCCCAATTTTGGGGGACAAATTGTTTGGCGCTGCTCTGGATCTGCTTCTGATTGAGACCAGAAGTAAAAAGAAAATTCTCCCCTCCCCTTTTCA
>BHFT01027979.1:0-10613 GCA_004320025.1 Laticauda laticaudata | reverse complement strand
CCCCCCCCCCCCCGGGCTCTAATCTCTACCCATTGCATGCCTGCAGAGAAACCCTCTGCTGCCCCTGAGGAGCCGGGTGCCCTCCTCTCTCCTTGAGCATCTGGGTCCCCCTTCATCTCATTAGCCGTGGCCCTGGCCGCTCTCCTTGGCATCGCATTTCCAGGATCATTAGTGACAGGTCTCTAAATGGCTTGACATTCTCGGGTGTGCAATCGAAGCTGCCCGCCTTTAATATGCAGCCCGTTTGTTTAGATGCAGAACGAAATTGCCTCCCTCTCTGCTTCTGCTGTGAATGCCAAGCAAGAGGCAGGTGGCTCACAGACTCCGTGGTGACCCTAGAGAGCAGCTCCGAGCTGCAGCCTTGCTGTCTCCGGCTTCCTGGGAGCTTAGGAAGAAGGACCTCAACATGTGGAGCCATGGGGGACAGCAACAGCGCACATACCTGGTACCAAAGACCCTACCTGCTGTTTGACAAACCAGCTGTATTTTTCTTTTCGGACTTGCTGACAAATGCTCAGTATTGGGTGCTGCCCAGAAAATAATTAGCAGATTAACAGAAGGGACCATGTAGGTCATCTAGTCCAACCCCCCTCCATTCAAACATGAGACCCTACACCGTTTCTGACAGATGGCAGTCCAGTCTCTTCTTGAAAGCCTCCAGAGATGAAACACTCACAACGACTGGAGGCAACTTCTCTTCCATGGGTTGATGGTTCTCACTGTCTGAAAGGGAATAAATTTCCCTTTCAGACAGGGGAAAAATAAATTTCCCTTTATTTCCAGGTTGAATCTCTCCTTGATCAGTTTCAAGTCCATGATTCTTTGTCTGGCTTTCAGGTGTCTTGGAGAATAGCTTGAACCCCCTCCTCTCTGGAAGATGACATCATGTCTCCCCTGGTCCTTCTCCTATGGCACATGTGCCACTGGTGGCACGCAGAGCCATTTGTGCCAGCATGTGAGCTGCAGGCAAATTCACTTGCAGTGCACATGTGTGTGCCTCCCAGATGATTTTCAACCCGTTTGAAGCCTTTTTTGGCCTCCCAATGGCTTGAAGAAGGCTTTTGCAGGCTTCTGCAGGCTTTGCAGGCCAAAAACTCACCCCATTTTGTCACTTCCTGTTTTTCTGAAAATATCAGAAGTGACGAAATGGGTCTAGTTTTTAGCCTGCAAAGGGGAGGCTGAAAAAGGCCTCAAACGAAAATCAGCTGTGAGGCGCAGTGCAGATAAGGGGGTGGTGGTGGTGGGATGGGGGGTTTGTACGCACATGGGTAGGGGGCATGGGGGGTGTGCACATTGCCTTCTGGCTTCTGGCACACGAGCGGGAGCATGCACGCGCGCACACAATTTTTGGTGCAGGAGCCCAAAAATGTTAGCCACCACTGCTCTAGAATATTCATACCCACTTCCTGCTCTACACTAGACTAGCCATGCCGAATACTTGCACATGGTCCTCCAGAACCCCAGGCTGCTTGCTGCTCTTCCCTCCCTTCCTTCCCCCTCCATCTCCTTCTAATCTTTCTTCTTCTTGCCTTCTAGTTGAAGCTGACAGATCTTCTGGGAAGAAGACCCACACCTGGTTTGTGTGTTTGTTAAAAAGGAGACTGGAGAACTTAAGAGAATGGCTTTACATCAACTTAAAGCATAAACTGCATCCCTGTTTGGTTTGGTGGCAGCAACATCTCAGATAGAAAGTCCCTATAGAGAGTGCTGAGGACAGTGGAGAAGATTACAGGAAGCTTGCTTCTCGTCATTCAGGATGCTGTTTATAAGCACTATGTGCTTAGAGCTCAAAGCATTCTTAGAGACCCCACACACCTACTTCACAATCTGTTTCTGTTGCTCCCCTCTGGGAAGAGGTTTTGAAGTATTTCTCGAAGGAGTATGTGGAGATATGTATAATTTTTTGTCATGTTTATGTAGTCGTTGTTGGTGATGACCCTTTGAAAACTAGCTGTACGCAATGAAATTTCATTTTAATGGATGTCGATTAGTGTACATTCAAAGTGACAATAAATTTATTCTAAGAGTGCAGTAGAAGTGAGAGGAGAGGAAGAGATGCTTGTGGAGGAAGAACTGGGCTGTAGAGGGGCAGCACACAACACAACTGTGCATGCCAAAACTCTAGAGGAGAAACAGCAGGACAACACAAGAGATGGGGTGGCATCAGAGCCAGAGGGAGCTGAGTGCAGAAGGGAGGCCCACCAGCAGGGACCAAGGGGTTGATCACTAGGGTGGGTTCCTCCTTTGGGGAGGTCTTCTTCCCACAGGGGAGCAGAATGGTGGAGGAGAGGCACACCTTGAAGTCTCTGGAGCTAAGTCCATCAAGTGGGAGAAAGTAGGTGAATAATGAAGGAAGAACAATGGAGGAGTGGATATGGATGGTTCAGCCATGCCAGTTCCAGGACCAGCTTCTGCAGTGGGCCAGGGCCTTCTCCTTCATCTCAGAACTCCTTCTCAGGCTCCGACAGCAACTCTATAACAGTGGAATACAACACTAAGCAACAGGAACACTGACAGGCCAAGCCACTTGCGTATAAGCAGAGAACAAACCCTCCTCCCTTCTAGCACTGATGATGTTACCTCGCTGGGTTATGAAACATCTGCAAGAAAACAACCAAGCTCAGAGACCCCCAAGGACCACACTGTCCTCCCTTTCCCCCCCCCATCTCTTCCACTTGTCCTGCTCCTCCTTTTCCCCCTTCTCCTTAACTGATGGTGTTACCTAGTTAGGTAATGAAATGTCTGCAAGAAACCACCAAGCTCAGAAAGCATCAAGATAAGCAGGGATTAACACCAGACAAATAATCAAGCGGAAAACAATACCTTTAATCAAGGAGATGCCAAAGGAAAAAACCCACTCCTGTCCCCACACCAAAAAAGGGAGCAAACTCCACACTCACTCATATGGATGATGTTACCTAGTTGGATCATGAAAGGTCTTGCAAGAAAGCAACCCAACTCAAAGAGCACCAAGAGCCCTACAGTCCTCCTCCTCTCTACTCCCTTCTGATAGTATTACTTAGGTGATTCAGGAAACATCTGCAAGAAAACAAGCAAGTTCAGAGAGAACCAAGGACTCCCAAATCCTCCTCCTCCTCCCTTCCAGCACTGATGATATTACATAGTTGATTCATGAAATGTCTGCAAGAAAACAACCAAACCAAAGACCACACAGTTTGATTAGGCAATAGTGATAAAATGGAGGAAGACAAAAACCAGTCAGGACCTGAGTAGCATCTAACCAAAGGGTCCTAGTTTCCTAAATGCTAAGACCTTCCTGATTATTTTCTTCTTCATCCTGCAAGCTTGAGGGCTGAAGGAAGTCTCTTTTATCCCACTCTTCTGTTTGGTATTTATTTTGGAAGCCATTGCTATGTTCCTCCTCCATATCCCTCCTGCCTTGCTTTAAACATTTACATTTCAGTACTTTATCAATATTAAATGGGTTATGACTTTTTTTTTAAAAGTGGAATTTAGTCCATCAGCAGTTACTTGCAAACTATATCCTGACATCCTAAGAGTGAACAGAAGGTTTTTGGCTCCAAGACTCTTTCCTAGGGGTCCCCAAACTTGGCAACTTTAAGACATGTGGACTTCAACTCCCAGAATTCTCCAGCCAGCAGAGCTGGGAGTTGAAGTCCACAAGTCTTAAAGTTGCCAAGTTTGGAGACCTCTGCACTTTCCTATGAAAGCAGAGACACAGATTGCTGTAAGGGAAAAAGACAACCAATCCCGTCTTTAATTTCCCAAGCATCACGGTGAGAATAACAGAAGCCTCCCACTCCAGCCATTTTTATACACACACACACACGTACACACACACACACACACACACACACAAATCCCACCCCTGCACGTCACTAAAAGCATTGGAGTTGGATAAAGAAGAACTGAATGCAAATGGTTTCTCATCGAAGAGAGTCTTGGGGCACCTCACATCGAATCTCCCTAAAATCTTTTTGTTGGCTGCCTCTTGCTGAACATCTGATGGTCCAAGGAAGGCAGGCCACAACAAATGTGCAAGTTGATGGTGTCTTTTGTGGTGGACCAACACAGTTGGCTGCTTTCAGGAGAGCCACAAAAAGGGAGACACACACACACACACACACACTTGCTCCTTTTTGTTTTGCTAAAACTGTTCTCGGTTTGGCACCCCCAGTTTGGATTGCTGATCTGGTCTCGGGAAAGTCCTCTGCTGATAGACAGAATAACTGAATGACAGAGTTGGAAGGGACCTTGGAGGTCTTCTAGTCCAACCCCCTGGTGGAGCAGGAGACCCTGCAGTATTTGAGACAAGTGGCTGTCCAATCTCTTCTTTAAAACCTCCAGTGATGGAGCCCCCACAACTTCTGGAGGCAAGTTGTTCCACTGGGTAATTGTTCTCAATGCCAGGAAAACAATTCCAGGTATCTTCTCTCCTTGATTTCCATCTATTGCTCCTTGTCTTGCCTGCAGTTGCTTTGGAGAATAGCTTGGCCTTCTCTTCTTTGTAGCAGCCCCTCAAATATAGGAAGACCGCTACCATGTCACCCTAATTCCTCTTTTCTTAAGACTAGACATAGCCAATTCTTGCAACTGTTCTTCATATGTTTTAGTCTCCAGGCTCCTAATGGTTCAGCAGTTGAAGTACCACCCCAGGACCAGAATCAGAAGTATACCTCCACTTAAAATACCTTCACACACAAAAGTATACCTTCACTTAATGCTCTTTTGAGGACCATTTTGGACAGGGAAGATAGATGGTTTGAGAGAGGAATGAAGAAATCCAATAAAGGAGGATATTTGAAGTTGGAAGTTGAAATGAGGGTTCCTTGGTATTCTCTGGGTTTGGTTGATCCCTTGCAGATGACCCAAAACCCAAATTAGATAACATCATCAGTGCTAGTGATGCTACCTGCTAGTGAGGTTACTAGCTTGATGTTACCTAGTTTGGGTAGTGGAATGTTTGCAAGGAAACAACCAAGTTCAAAGAGCATCCAGGATCCCACAACCCCCCTCCTCATCTTCCTCTACACAAACTCCATTACCTTCTAGCACTGATGATATGATATCAATTAGTTGGGTCATGAAATGTCTGCAAGAAAACCACCCAACTCAGACAGCACCAAGGACCTTTCAGTCTTCTTCTTCTTGTTGTCCTTCTTCTTCTACTTCTTCTTCTTCTTCCTCCTCCTCTTCTATAGTAGTAACTGGGAGAGGGATCTTGGAGTCTTAGTGGACAACCAGCTAAATAGGAGCCAGCTGTGTACAGCGGCAGCCAAAAAAGCCAATGCAATCCTAAGCTGTATTAACAGAGAGATACAATCAAGATCAAGGCAGGTACTAACATCACTCCATAAAGTCTTAGTAAGACCACACCTAGAGTACTGCATCCAGTTTTGATCACCACACTATAAAAAAAGATGTTGAGTGCAGAGAAGAGCAACCAGGATGATGAGGGGACTGGAGACTAAAACATACAAAGAACGGTTACAGGTACTGGGCCTGGCTAGTCTAGGGAAGAGAAGAACCAGGGGAGACAGGGGAGCAGTCTTCCAATATTTGAGGGGCTGCCACAAAGAGGAAGGGGTCTCAAGCTATTCCCCCGAAGGCTGGACAAAGAACAATGGTTGGAAACTGAACAAGGAGAGAGTCAACCTGGAAATGAGAAACTTTCTGACAGTGAGGACAATCAACCAATGGAACAGAAGTTGCCCTCAGAAGTTGTGGAAGCGCCACCACTTGAGACTTTCCAGAAGAGATTGGACTGCCATCTGCCAGAAATGGTGTAGGGTCTCCTGCTTGGGTGGATGGGGGTTGGACTAGATGACCTATAAGGTCCCTTCTGACTCTGATTAGCTGTATCTATATTTCAAACCAAACAGAAAAGGAGTCCAGTTTGCTGTGACTCAACTTCCAGGCATCCCTCCCAATCAATGGGGGATGTGAGGCAGAAGCTCTCATTGTCTTCTCCAGACATGAGGAGCAAACCCTGAATGAGCAAAACATTCCCAGCTTTCCTGGAGGAGGTGAAATTAATAGGCAGGAGGCTCAGCCCAGGCAAAAGTGCACTTGGCACAAGGCACAATTAGTTTGTGCAGCCTGAGAGCGCCAGAAGAAAAAGGGATGGTCACGCTGCCTGAAGGACATACCATCAGCCTCCATGCTGGCGGTCAGCAGAGGCAATTATTCACTTTCCAGGTTGGGCCTAAGAACCATCAAACTGAGAGGCAAGATGGGGAGAGGAAATGCGGAAGAGCAAGAGGGTCCTGGGAAGGCTCTTCTTGGATGAAATGGAAACACGTTGCCTGGAAATTACAGCTGCTCAATGAATTGTGAGGCAGGAGGGAGGAGGAGGAGGAGGAGGAGGAAGAAGAGGAGACGGAGGGGAATATTACGTATTTGATATTAACACAGTTGAGAAAGTCTAGAAATATTTCACAAGAACAGTTCTCCACTCCTCTACTCGTTGTAGAATCTCTTATGCCACCAGACTCGAAATTCTAGACCTAGAAAATCTAGAACTACGCCGCCTTCGGTTTGATCTAAGTATAGTATATAAAATCATACATTGCAATGTCCTACCTGTCAATGAATACTTCAGCTTCAACCATAACAACACAAGAGCAAACAATAGATACAAATTCAAGGTTAATCGTACTAAGCTTGATGGCAGGAAATACGACCTCAGCACAAGCGTGGTCATTGTCTGGAATCCTCTACCTGACTCTGTGGTTTCTTCCCCAAACCCCAAAAACTTTAACCTTAGACTGTCTATTATTGACCCACCCCTTTCCTAAGTGGCCTGTAGGGAGTGTGCATAAGCGCACCAATGTGCCCAACGTCCCTGTTCTATTGTTTATTTTTCTTATCCGTACCCATTTCATGTATTCATAACTATGTTTATACTTATACCCATTATCTCGTAAGCAACTGGCAAACCAAATAAATAAAATAAATAAATATGGAGAAGAAAGAGGAAGAGGAGGAGGAGAAGATGAAGGAGGAAGAGGAGGAGGAGGAAGAAGAGGTAAAGAGGAAGAGCAGATTTGGAAGGTGATTCTCCAGAAGGCATTCCCCCCCCCTCTCCTTTCCTCTCCACTCATTCCCCCTCCATCTCCTGTGACAGGAACCCTTCTTCAATCTAGTTGCCAAAATAGGATCTTCCAGGATCTTCCAGGATCAAGGCCTGAAGAATCATCAGTATTCTTCTGCACTGGCTTTCCGGACACTCTCTGCTAGTCTTCTGCCTGCCTGTCTTACACACAGTCTTAGCTGCAACTGCTGCTGGCAGGACCACCATGGAATAAACCTTGCTACAAAGCTCAAAGTCTTGTCAGCAGTAGTGCTAACTACTGTTCAGATTATTGCAGCATAAATTCAGCACCAGAAAAGTAAATACGGATGGCTGAGGCTTCATTTAACTTCTTTATAAATCCATAAAGTAAATTTTACAAGACCAGTTGTATATGTCTCTAGCATGGAGCGAACTCAAACAGAAGCAGACATGTTACAGGTTCAGGGCAACTCAGGGGCTCAGAAACAGACATCAGTTTCACTTTAGTTCAGTTCAGCAGGCAAGCAGAGGAGAGAAGCAGTTTTATTTCCAGTAGACAAACTCAGAGCTCAACATAGCTTCAGAGCTGCAGAGCTTAATTTTGAGCCATGCCTAGGCTACTTCTACTTTCAGTTTCCAAATAGTCCTCATTGGCTGACTTAGTTGTTTTGTCTATTCATTGGCTGACCTTGTTACCATGCTCTATTCCAGTTCATGAATATACTCTGACAACTACCCTGATGTATGCCACTGAGACTTGGACTGTATATAGGAGGCATGCTAGACAATTGAACCACTTCCACACCACCTGCCTCCACAGACTTCTGAGGATCCGGTGGCAGAACAAGGTGCCAGACAGAGAAGTCCTCTCCAGAGCAAGCCTGCTGTCAGTCCACATCCTGCTCATAAAAGTCCAGACATGCTGAGCAGGTCATGTTGCAAGGATGCCAGATCAGCGCATCTCTAAACAGCACCTCTATGGTGAGCTGACTCAAGGAAAGCGATCACACAGGGGACAAATGAAGTGATATGAAGACACACATTGAAAGCCTCCTTCAAGTCCCAGTACATTGACACCACTTCCTAGGAAATTCTGGCACAAGATTGATCGACATGGTGCACATTGATCCACCAAGGCTGCCAGACATGTGAAGAGAAAAGAACAACTATAGCACAAAAGAAGTGAGCACTCCACAAAGCCAAGCTGTATTATGATCCTGGGTGTGGCATAAATGCAACACAGCCAAATAAGCAATAAGAATCCTTTATTATCTCCAACTTTGCCCCCAATATCCAGGTTACCATCTGGGCTGGAGAAAAACTCTCCCAGGAACAGCCTTTGGCTGCACAAAATTCAGTCCAAAACAAGATACACACAAACTGTAACTTAAAATCCAAACAAACCAAACTGAAGTAATTAGCTTGAGAAGGAATTGCAGGCTTGAAAGCACGGCAAAACACACACAATTGGAAAGATGCCAGGAACACAGAAAAGCTACGGCGATACAAGATAAAGCCATGTTTATACCCAAACAGCTTGCTGTGCACAGCTTCCTTTTTTAAACACTCTGTTCCCAGCTGCAGCTAATGAAGGGAATCAGGACCCTTTCCTCCCCCATAAGCCATGCAACTCATGTTGCTCCCTTCTCTGTTCCTCCCTGCGTGCCCTAGGATGAAGGGGGGATGGGCCTGGGTCTTCCTCTGAACTCCCTCTCCCTCGTTCTACCTCTCCCCTGCTTTGCCCAGCCAACTTTGCCCTTCCTCAGTTTCTTCCACAGCCAATGGAGCCACACTCCCACTCCCTGTCAGCTGTTCTGCTTCATCCTCCGAGTCAGATTCGGACGGGCATGACAAGCTGCAACAATGGTGCCCATACATGTCTGTCTGATATGTGGCAGAACATTCTGTGCCCATATAGGCCTTACCAGCCACCTGCAGACACACTGTGGACAGCTCACAACATGTTAAGGACCTGTCACATTGGCCGACGGATGCAAAACATTTGTAAAAAGGACACAGCGGATGAGAAAATGTTCCATCCACTGTTATCCACTCTCAAAAGTGCCCCAAATTTGGATAACCAGAGCCAGACAACAATGGGGGCGGAAGCGAACAGACGGGGGAGATGTAGAGGGGATGAGAGAGAGCTCCAAAGCGAAGCAGTCCAGAGCGCATGGAATTGAGGCACACCGCGATCCACGAGCGGAGGTACCTTCAGAGAGCGCGAGACGAAATGTCTCTGAAATGCGAGAAAGCGACGGGCAAAAAAGAGCACACAGTATGGCACCCGTCGGCCAACTGCCGAGCGGATGTAAGGACAGAATGCAGAGCGGAAGACTAGCGGAAGCCTAGTGGATGCCTAGCGGAATGCACAGCGTGTCACGGTGCGCATTGGGCGGGAGGAGACCAACCGGGGCGGATGATACAAGGGTAAGCTATTGCTTCGCAAGCCAGGTCAGCGAAGGCATTCAGGGGAAAAGCCTGCTAAGAGACACAGCTCCAGCCAGCAGCCAGCGAGCACCCCAGCCAAGGCCCACGCCCAACACGCATGAGGAAGTAAGAAGAAAGCCTGCTAGCCCATCTGCTGCCGTAAGAGCGCCTGGGTCCAAATACACAGGGGCGGGACGCGCATCATGCCGCTGACATTGCTTCTGCACTGAGCTCTGCTGCTCCATGGGTGACTTCTTTCTGGTGCTGGAGCTTCCTGGCTGGCAGCTACTCCTGGTGCTGTGCTTTCTGCTGGTGCTGTACTCTGCTGGTGGCTAGCTCCTGGTGGCGTGGGCTTCTGCTGGGGCTTTACTGCTATGGTGCTGCTACGCCTGGTCTGCTGGTGTTCTGCTGGTGCTTGCTCACTGTCCTGCTGGTTGCTGCTTGTGTGCTTACTTGCTGGTGGCGCTGCTGGTCCTGCTTTTGCTGCTACTGTTGTTGTTGCTGCTGCTGGTGTGGTGTGGAGGAAGCAGCCCCCTACAACCTCGAAGCCCCTCTGATGAGGGCCCATATGGCTCGCTCTGCCAGAGGGAGGAAGAGGCATACGCGTGAACAGGAAGAGAGGCATACTCCATTGAAGAGCGAAATGAAGGATGAGGTGACTGGAATGGCTGAGGGAGAACGAGTATCTTATGGCGGAAGGGACAGGCTCAATCGAGACACCCAAAAGGAAGCAGGCTGCTTGAGAGAGAAGGAGTAGAGCCTGGGCCTACACCTTGGAGTCCTCCTATGGGTAGTGGAAGCACTGCCACTACGTTGCTGGTAGGTGTGGAAGCCTGACACGCGTCCGCAATGGGGCGGAAGGGGCCAAGGGACCCCGCCGTCGGTCCAGCTCCCCATCGACCCCGGAGCCTACGTGATGCCAAGTGCAGCTTCTGGAGGGTGAGGTCACCACCGAGGAGCAGCCCCTAATGTCACTCCTCTCTCTCAGGCAGCCACAGAGAGCTCAGTCCCTCTCTGGCCAAGAGTCAGCTCCTGTGTCGGCAGGTATCTGTGGAGTGTCCTGCTGGAAATCAGGGACACCATCAGAAAGCAGCGTAGATCTCCTCTCTCAGCTGTACACACCGACGTCCCATACTCCAACCACAAG
>BHFT01027978.1:0-60299 GCA_004320025.1 Laticauda laticaudata | reverse complement strand
CCCCCCCCCCCCGATTCTGTAGTTTTATAAGCAATTTGTAAAATGAAATAATTCCTCTCTCATTCCACAACAGTAACAAACAAATAAAAAAAGATTTGGCACATCATCTGCCAGGAATCAAAATCCCTTGAAACAGATGAGATGATAAATTGTTTGAAAAACCTTTCCACAACACTGTGTTCTGTTTCAGTCACATTTTTGGCTTGGTTTTTGCTGAGATCAGTAAAAGGCAAATGTTTTGCAGACTGATGCCAGCTTATATCAGGACCAGGCTAAGGAATTACAGGTAGTCCTCAACTTACGACCTCAATTGAGCACCAAATTTATGATATGCGTTACATGAATTTTGCCCCAATTTACAACCCGCAGCCGTCCCAAGCTCTGTTTTCATTGGCAGTGGCACCTTTTCTGTTTCCAGGACAGCCCCGTGGGCCAGATCTAAGCACCTTGTGGGCCAGATTCGGCCTCCAGGCCTTGAGTTTGACCCCCCTGATCTAGGACAGGGAGCCACTACTCCTGAACTGTGACCCACTCCTGGATCGTAACCTATTCACAACTGGCCTGCATAAGCAGCAGGCCAGAAGGCACATGCTCAGCTTGCACAAGGTGAACTGTGCACGCATGCGTGTGTCTACCACTCACACAAGTTGAGCTTTGTGAATGCATGTACAAGCCAGCTCACCACTCTGATCTCCCCTCCCCTCTGCCAGGCCACCAAGCCAAGGTTGGGGATCGCTGACCTAGGATGAAATCAGTGTAAAGTTATAGCTTTACTCCGATTTTGTCCCATGTCAATTATTTCAGTCTTAGAGATAGCAGCAACAGAAAGAGACAGCTCATAACTTAGACAGCTAATAAAACTTTCTGCTGAATTAAAATACCTTCAATAACAGGATGTTGGATCATCCTTACAAAAAACACAAAAAAATAACAACCCATCTGATCTTGCTGAATATAAAATTGATATTAGTGTAGGTTTTCCAACATAAGGCTTTTTGGAGACGTATCTTAGAGATTGCAAGGAATCACCATCAATCTTATTCAATAGCCTTTGAACTCTTTGAGAAGCATCCAAGCATTCAGGATTGATTTTTATGATGATAATATGGTCCTGCCATTTGTTTAAATGTCTTAGTTAAATGCGCAAATTTGCACTGGTCTCTATTACGGCTAGTATACTATTGTTCTCACTTGGCTAGGCACATACATGTGATTATGGATATTGCCTAATTCTAATTATTCTCTATTCCATAAAGAAAAATCCAGCATTACAATGCATAGTTTTTGTATAATTAGCTTTGCTTGCGTAGTCAACAAACCTTTTAACTAGTTAAAAGAACAAATACTGCAAATATTGTTCATACCTGTCACTGAAAATTATAGTAATGTTTTGTCCAGCAAAAACTTTGCAGAACTGATTTGCGGTCTTCACGGTAATCACTATATTCCAATCAATGCCTTGGGAATATTGAAATCATTGGGAAATATTACCATTTGTTATTGGAGCTAAATATGTTTAAATATAAGGATATTTATTAATGCTTGCCAACTACACATAACTCCTTGGTAAGAAACCTGATATTTGCTTAAGAGAGTTTTGGGGTGAAAATGTGTTGGAAATTGAAATGTTCTATATGCACATGAGAGTCTTCTGGGCAGTGAAAATCTGATCTGAGCAATGATTAGTGAAGCAGTTTTAAAGTTATATGAGAAAAGAGATGACTCTACAGGGAATGCATTTTAGGGAAAGCAAAGGCCAACTCCTAGGTAGCTCCATCCTACCAGGAGACGAATGCAATAGCACGTGTTTTACATATTTATGCCTGAGATGAAGTCCCTTGAGTAACTGCCGAGTCAAAAGGGAGAGAGAAAATGACAAACAGGAGATACAGAGTAAATCAGGGTGGAAAACTATGGCAATTTTATACCTGTGGACTTCTACTCCCACAATTCCTAAGCCAGCATTGCTGTTGAGGTCGACAGGTCATAAATTTGCCATATTTAACCAACCTTGGAGTAAATCCTTAACTCTCTATCTACACCCTACTGCCCTCTTGTGGCCAGGAGGAGTTGAAGAGTCAATGCGATTGATGTTTACTGCAACTTGCATCTTCTGAGCAATAAAAATGGGCTTTTATTACCTTGAATAAGCTTAGTTGTAAGGTGAAATTTGTTTTCCTGGTAATTTTTCCAAAAAATTACTGTGCTGTTATTCTGGACCTCTTACTTCAAGATCTAAATCCTAGCTTAGCCAGTTGACCTTATAATCTATCTGGCACTGAGTGATCTGTGTTCAAATGAGCCAAAAAGCATTTGAACTGACTTGAAAGCAAAAATCTTTGGACAAAGAAGGACTTTGATATGAAAGAGTTGACTTACTTTAAATTAAGCATGTTTAATTCCATGTTTTAACCAAACATGCTAAAAATAGAAATCTTGCAAGTTTCATTCCAGCCTATCCAGAGGTGATATTCAGCAGGTTCTGACCAGTTCTGGAGAACTGAAAGCAGAAATTTTGAGTAGTTCAGAGAACCGGCAAATACCACCTCTGACTGTCCCCACCTCCATCTATTCTCTGCCTCCCAAATCCCAGCTGATTGGTTAGGTTTTCTTTTGTTGCCCTGCACAGGAGAATGGAGCTGGAAAGCAGGTTAGTGGGGTGGGGAGGGAATGGGATTTTGCAGTATCCTTCCCCTGCCATGCCCACCAAGCCATGCCCACCAAGCAATGCCATGCCCACCAAGTCACACCCACAGAACCTGCAGTAAAAATTTTTGAATCCCACCACTGAACCTATCTCCATTAGAATCATATTATGCAAAACCATAAAAAAAATATAGCTGATAAGTAGTAGGATACCATGGCCAGAATTTTAAAAATCAACCTTTATACAATACCAGCCTTGATATTTCCAATATGTATCTATTTCAAAAATAATATATGGAGAAAGTATCATTTAAAATGATACATGAAAAATAAGTATTACTGTTTTTCTAATCTTGTATTTTCACTGAAAGTCTCAGAGCAAACAGAACCACAGGTGGTTTCACAGGTGATTCCTTGATTAGGATGTTGATTATTCCTTGATTCAGCCTCTTCACCAGCAATCAGCACCCAGATGAGCAGAAATTAATACCAAGATTAACATTAGACCAGGAGTGTCAAACTTACAGTCTGCGGCCCAGATGCGTCATACACTTGCCACACCCAGCCCCAGTTAAGCAAAGGGAAAAAAAGTTGTGACACAACACATGACGACAATGTGACACTGCAAGTTTGATACTCCTGCATTAGACCAACAATCAAGGAGGCAGGAACTACTGTACCAACTCAGACAGTAAAAAGCCCAACCAAGATATCTCCTGCTAATACTGACAGGGCAAGTACTATTCCAGTATATAAAATTAAATGCAAATTTAATGCCACCCCCTACTAGCACTGCTGATGTTATCTAGTTTGGTAATGAACCACCAGCAAGAAGTCAACCAAGCTCAGAGAGCACCATGGACTCCTCAGTTCAATTCTGAGCTATACATATTCTCTTCGATAGGTCCTTAATTAAACCACAGGGCCTCCAGAGGTAGAAGTTATTTTGCATCTTATGGATAAAGAGTATGCAGCTGGTCCACCAGACATAGGTTAAAAAAGATGTTCATGGTTACTGCAGCACAACTTGAGACTCAGAAACATTTAATAACATATATAGAGTGTCGATGTCTTTCTTATCTCACATCAGTATGAATTATGCAGGAATATTATAAAAAGTGGATTACAGGTTCTCTTCCTTGGAAATGCAAAACATTTAAGCTGTAAAAAAAACATGTACTTCTCCAACACCTGGTTAAGCACTGAGGCCCCCTTTCATAACCAGAATTCTTGAGCATGCTTCCAGATCCCATTTAAGACTTCCCATCAAAATGTAATTTCTTTAGGAGACAGAAAACAAGGGAAGGGATTATTAAAAACACTGAATTAACTTCATTTCAGTAACTGAATGTCTGAATCAAACCTAGATTTTATCCTAACTCCAATTATGTTTGGCCTTTGGCTCCCAGTGGGTTACACAGTGGCCAAATGCAGCTTCAAATCTATTCATTTGTTTGCTTGTTGATTAAGGCTAGGTCACACTGGCCGACGGATGCAAAACGTATGCAAAAAGGACACAGAAGGACATAGCAAAATTTCGGGGGTGGCTCCATCCGTTGTTATCCGCTCTCAAAGTGCTCGCAAATTTGCAAACAATGGAAAGGAAAGGACGTTGGGTAGTAGTAGCGTAGGATGGAAGGCAGATGTTGCCTAAGGAAGCCTAGGTGGAAGGGATGGAAAGCGGAATGCACATCGGCAGGGCTTTGCCGGGGGAGAATAGCGAAAGCAGACGCGTAGTGGAAGGCAGCGTGAATGCTATAGCGGATGCCGCGGAATGCTATCACGGATGCCTATAAGGATGCATAGCGGATGCGGTAGTGGATGCGTAGCGGAATGCAAAGGGCGGATGCAAAGCGGTCACTGCGCATGGCGGGGAGGATGAATTGCGTCAGCTCCACGGATATAAAGAGGATGCATGCTTGCAAGCAGTCACCATTCAGAGGAAAGAACATGCTGCCAGAGACACTTGAAAGAACACGCATGGTGCGTTCAGTCAGGGAAGAAGTATGCCTGTGCCGACTCCTGCCAGCTCTGGCAAGAAGGAGCAGAAACGCACCATCCCAACCCCCTGGTGCTGACTCTGAAGAGCTGCTGGTGAGCTTCTGCTGCTGGTGATGGTGGTGCTGCTGGTGTTGCCTGCTGCTGGGTGCTTCTCCTGCTGGTGCTGCTAGGTGCTTCTCCCTGCTGGTGCTGCTGGTGCTCTTCCCTGTCGCTGCTTGCTGGTGGTGGTGCTGCTGCTGTGGTGGACCAGCTCCGCAAGGCGCCGTCAAAGCCCTGCTGCTGAAGGCCCTGAAGCCCCTGCCAGAGGAGGAAGAGGCAAGGCTAAGGAGAAGAGAGAGAGGAAACGAGTAACTCCAATTCCGAGGACCATGAGGAGGAGGTGCTGGAATGGCTGAGGGAGAATGAGTACTTGTGGAGAAAGGGCCACAGGCTCTATCGCAACAATGCCAAGAGAATAGCAGGCAGCATGGAGAGACAAGGCAGAGAGCCTGGGCTATCACTGCTGATGTCCTCCTGGGATGGTGGAAGCACATGCACACGACTGGTATGGCAAGCTGCAGCTCAAGAAAATGTGGGCAGGCGCGGCTGGTCAAGCTCACTGACCGGGAGATGTACTTCATGGCCAGGTGCAGCTTCTGGAGGGTGAGACTGCACCGAGGAGCGCCCCTCTGTCTACCCTCTCCTCAGACAGCCCCACAGACATCTCAGTCCTCTTCGCAGCAGGAAGACACTACCTGTCCAGGCTAGGTGTCTTTGGAGGGCCGCCACGCAGAGACCCCCCCCGAACTGCACTCCCCATGCCAGATGGACGTGGAGGATCCCCTGTCTAAATGGAGCAAGAAGAGCAGCAGCTCAGAGACAACCACCAAACCACTCCCAGCTCCACCTCCACAGAAAGCAGGCAGTAGAGGCCAGACTGGAGGGCCAAGAGCCACAATTGTCCTGCTGGAGATCAGGGACACAAATCAGACGCAGCACAGACCTTATCTCTCAGCTGGTCCAACAAGCGATATACCATCCTCGGACCGGCAAGCAACTTCATACACGTAACATGAGCCAGAACCCTCATTGGACCCTGCCGAGGCCTCAAGTACCCAGGTGAATGAAGGAGAAGATCACAGCACGCTGGCCCACCGCTCCAGACCCAGCTGAACCTGCTCTGCCTCACTCCAAGAACTGCTTCCTCGCACCCCAGGCAATGTCAACAGGCCCTCCACAGCTTTCAACAGCCCCTCGCCAACCTACCAAGGCTACAAGTACCAGGACTTTCGCCACAGCAGAGGCAGCCTTCCAGTCCAGGCTCAGGTTATTATCGGCATGCCAGCAGATGCCTCACCTTACCAGCTGGCAGACAGCTTCCACTACACTCTTCCTCCTCCACCCCACAGCCAAGCCCGCTCAACAGAAAATCTTCATCAGTACTTGCCTAACATCCCAGGTCCTTGAGGAAGGGCCTCTCAACGCTCAACCAGGACTGAGTAAGCTCTCTGAGAGCTTCCCTGAATACACATCCCTATTGTACTCTCGGGGCCTAAGCTACCTCAATGGCGCCTTCAGACCAGCACTCCAGCCACAGCCACCTCTACAGTCCCCTGGCCGCTCGACATGCTGAGACCATGGACATGCGGCTCAGAGTGACTGAGAATAGTGCCAGAGAACTGAGTTGTTACCTGTTCACCTTATTTTGGCTTTAAAGACATTTAAAACTTGGTTCATTTTGTTTTTTTAAATAAAGTCATACAGTTTACTTAAGACCGTTGTTAATAAAGGTTATCTTTGCTTTCACCACACTTGGTTCAATGTTTTATTTACTTAATAAAGTGTTGGTGAAACTTTGAAAAAATGGTTACCTTTGCATGCTTGGTGGGGAAAGGTTTAAGGAATAGTTGTGGGGATGGGGTAAGGATAGTTTTTGTGGAGATGGGGTAAGGATAGTTGTGGATGGTAAGGATAGTTGTGGGATAAGGTAAGGATAGCTGTGGGATAGATAAACCTCCAGTGCAAGCTAGTGGGACTGTATGGTCCACTATCCAGCTGCCACATCATATGGCCCTTTTTATCAATAACAAATTTATTCCATTGATCAACCACATTTAAAATAAACAAAGCTCTTTATTAATGCGCCTATTCATTGTAGGGCCACTCAACATACATGGACAATCTCATCAGTGTTATGAGAAGGCTCAAGGAAGCATCGCATTTAAGCATCTACCATCCTTTCTTGGCCACTTCCACTTGCTAGCCTGGGGAGTTGTGCACGCAGTGGTTTCAGGAGATTGCGCTGCTTCTTCTTCCGTGAAGCTCTGTTGGGCCTTGGACATCCACAGTGTCCAGGTTTCATCGCTTGTCCATTCCCCAGGCTCCATGTCCCCATTCCCTTGTTGAAGGTCCACAAGTATGTTCTGCAACACTGGGTAGCGGTGCGCATGAGAGTGTGCAGGAATGCAAGCAAGCTTCCACGATGCTCCTCACAGGTCCTTCTGGGTGATGCTAGCATGGTGGGTGAGAAGTACCTGGAACCTGTTGGCCAGGATGCTAAAAGGCATTCTCCACCACCCGTCTTGCCCTGGACAGCCTGTAGTTGAAGATCTTCTCTTCAACGGGTGAGGTATCTTGAAGTGGGTGGGGCTTCATGAGGTAGGTTCTGAGGGAGAAGGGTCATCACCCACGATGAAGTAGGGGACATCTTTGGTGTGTCATTGGGTGGGGGTCTGGATCTGGAAAACTCATGTTGAGGTTGCGTTCGCCAGACCATCCTTGAGGTCACTGGCATTGTATAACCTGGCTATCTGAAGATGATCCGTTGCTGAAGCATCGATGTTACAGAACTTGTAGTCAGCATCAACCATTGGCAACAGAGGATGATACTGGAAAGAAGACGCTTCGTAGTTGTGATAAGAGGACCCTGAGTTGGCTGGAGCTTTGCAGGCCATGTGCTTCCCATCTATGGCTCCAACGGTGTGGGGAAAGTCCACCTCTGATACCACTGTTCTGCAACTTCCTCCAGCCTTCTTGAGTGGTGGGACACTTGGAGGAGCTCCCTCGCATGTATTCTTTCAATGATAGAAATATATTCCGCTGACCACTTTGCTGTCTCTGGTGGCAACCCTCCAGGCATACTGGAATGTTTTTGTACTGTGGCTCCAGAGCCAGGTGGTGCAGAGTCAGTGCCATTCAGTCGGTCCAGCTGGGTGGGTTGGTGCTCGGCTGGTCAGCACTGGGTCTCAAAGCTCCACAAATTTGTCAAACATGGCTGGTGGCTTCCTCAATGAAGTGGCTGGAATTGCACAAGTGTCTTCATTCCTCAGCTCCACCATCAGCATTGTCAATATCAGTCCAAACTCCATTCTTCTCTCGATCCAGTCGTCGGACTCACACAGCTTCTTGGATTGTCTTCCTTCTTCTCCTTGCATCAGAGGAAATTGGTGTAGAAGGATCTTGAAGCCATAGGCTTGGTGGTTCTAGGATGTTGATGGATCGCTAGCTAACGACATCATAGGAGCTCGGATTGTGAATAAAGACTCACCAGTGGGGTGGGAGGAAATCATTCCAGAATGACTTGTGTGAGTCGATCACAGTACATAGAAGTGCAGCCAGCAAGGGTGGCCCTTACATCGAGTGTCTGTACGTCGTACGGCTAGCTGGCCACCCCTCTACTACTGAGATCCACCGCGTGATTTCCTAACTTCTTCTATTGGGACAAAATGTTGGTTTTCTGCTCAGGTGTTCCTTCCACATGCTGTAGACATCCTCCAGACATCCTAAATATCTGAGATACTTCCCCTTACGAACGTTTTTGTCCGTCTTAAATGCTTTATATATGGGAGATGCCATTCGCGCTTACATCCTTTCTATGTCCGTGCTACTAACGCTGTTGTGGACGTTCTGGCGTACCTTTCGCTTCCTCCCTCTTTCCGCTTTCTGCTGCAGGCGGATGTGAGTTGTGCAGATGGCCAGAGGATGCCGAGAGGATACATCGCATTGTGTACATGGATGCCAATGGACCTTATAATTGTTTGCTGCCCATATGTGTGGCGGAATGTAGAGCGTACGTGGCGGAAAGTTCATCCGGTCAAAAAGTTTTGTGCAGCTCAAAACTTTTTGAGCGGATGAAATAGCAGTAGACGGATGTTTGACGGATAGAGCATATGTAACACGTACGCAGTGAGTACACAACGAATGCATCGCATTTTCAAACGGATGGCAAGCTTTTTTGTCTGTTTTACATCCTCTTTGCATCTGTTGGTACAGTGGGACATGGGCTTAAGGTTTAAATTCCACCTTTATTACTTTATAAGTAATTCAAAGTAATGAACATACCTACTACTTCTTCCTTCTTTTTTCCCCACAACAAAAATCCTGTGAGGTGGATTTGGCTGAAAAGATGAATGGGCCAAAATCACACGACTGGCTTTCATGCCCAAGGTAGGACTAGAATTCACAGTCTCCTGGTGATTGGCCCAAACTTTCACAGTTGGTTTTCATTTATTTATTTATTTAACAAACACATATTGCCCATTTCCCTGAAATGATTTTGCCTCAGGCAGGACTATAACTCAAGAGTCTCCTCATCTCTCAAAATCACTCATCTCTCAAAATCACTTTCATTCCTAAGGCCAGACTAGAACTCACTAGCTCCTGATTTCTAGGCCAGCAGCCTTGTCTCGAAGGATGTTATGCTTTCCAAAGATGTGTGCTGTAAGAATGACAGATAGGTGTGTCTTTCTCCTGTCTCTGAACTCCTAGTTGCAATGAAAACTTACAGCTTTTGTCTTCCTTTTCTTCCCAAAAATATAAAATGAAAGTAACCTGCAGGTTACTTTCACAGCCAAAGATGCAATCCCACCCAAACTGTCCAGACGACACCAAATTCATGACACGTCGAATTTTCCACTGACGTAAAAAGAATCTGTTTTTTTAAATTGTGAGGAAGAATAGAAAGAAAAGGCATATTTGAATATGCTTCCATTGCGAAGTTATTTACTGTCTAGGAAATCCATTTATAACCACACAACATTTCACATCTGAATATTCTGAAAGACACACATGCTGTATATCAGCCATTATCAGGCACTGGAAGCTTTTGCAATGGTTCCCAGGCGCCATTTCGAGACTGCCAAAGAATTCAGTACAACAGAGTTTGGAACGCTATGATTTTTCCCCACAACTCATCCTGCCTGGGCTCAAAAAAAGGGGAAAAAAAGGAAGAATGCATTGAGGCTAGTGTGCCAAACTGATAGGCAATTCCTGGCCATAAATAGAACAAATTTTGCCCTCGTCTTTCTTCCACATTAAGGTTACCAGATGTCTGGTAAAAGGAGGGTATGTCTTCCTTTTTTGTCCTAATTCCCAGGCTTAGTCTAAAAATCAAATACATGTAGTCTTATGACCACCATGATTTACAACCATGACGGATGGGCTTCATTAAGGTCATAACTCAAGACTACCTGCATTGTCCAGCTTTTTGAGTGTTTTAGTTGTTTTCTGGAGTGTTTTTACTTCAGTATCATTCAAACTTTCCTGCATGGTGACCTTGTAAATTGTCTTCAGACACAACAGCCTAGATTTATGTTATCTCATTTATTTCCTGATTTCAGCCATTCCCTTCAGATCTACAATCATTGTCATCTGTAGAGTACAGGACGTGTTGTATGTTTCAATTCTTTATTACCCCTTTTTAGTTCTTGAAAATAAAGATTGCTTGGAAAAATATTGCAGTTGAAAAACCAGTCCTGATGTTGGAAAAAGTAAGTTCATATACATGTGTGCTTAAGTACAAGTGTTGCTGTTTTTCGGTGTAGCTTTTGTCATAGATGTCCAGAAAATAAAACACTTTCTGTTTTCTGTGTCCTCGTTTGCTTGTTCTGATATCTGGATAACTCTATAGACAGACCTATGAACAGGACTCCTTTTGAAGATCTATACATTTTTCTCACAAAGTAGAGAAGTGCATAAAAGAATAATTAAAAAGCAAAATTTTCCACAAGTTTAACCAATAACTTTCATGATGGACCCATCCATACTTCTAAATATGGAAGAGGCTTGTGGCCTTTTTTTCCCCACATGTTTTCCAAACTTCTTGGTCTAGTCTATAGCCTTGAAAGTGGCCAATACTTTCCTATCCCTCGACTAATCAGACTTTGTTCTATTTAATTTGAGGCTTCCCCAAAAATTACCAAGATGATGTCAAAAGCATGGTAATGTACAGGATTTGCAGCCTATGCTAAGGATTTGCAGTTGATGCTAAGCTCTAAGCTGTTTGACCATGATTGTGGAATCCTTGGTGCTCACACTGATGATGTTACCTACTTGGGTAATAAAATGTCTGCAAGCAAACAACCAACCAGAGAGCACCAAGAAAGTCCAGAAATATTTCACAAGAAGAGTTCTCCACTCCTCTACTTGTTGCAGAATACCTTATGCCACCAGACTTGAAATTCTAGACCCAGAAAACCTAGAATTACACCACCTTTGGTCCGATCTAAGTATAGTTCATAAAATCATACATTGCAATGTCCTACTTGTCAATGAATACTTCAGCTTCAACCATAACAATACAAGAGCAAACAATAGATACAAACTCAAGGTTAATTGCACCAAACTTGATTGCAGGAAATACGATTTCAGCAACAGAGTGGTCAATGTCTGGAATACTCTACCTGATTCTGTGGTTTCTTCCCCAAACCCCAAAAACTTTAACCTTAGGCTGTCTACTATTGACCTCACCTCTTTCCTAAGAGGCCTGTAGGGGGCGTGCATAAGTGCACCAATGTACCTACTGTCCCTGTCCTATTGTTTCTTTGATTTTTCTTATATGTATCCATGTATTCATAACTATGTTATTACTTATACCTATTATCTTGTAAGCAATTGACAAACCAAATAAAATAAAAATAAAAATAAAGAACTTCACAGTTCAACCCTGAGCTATAAATATTCTCTTCTATATGTTATACAGTCTATAGTAAAACTACAATTAATTGGATCCATGCAACTTCCTAAACTATAAAGGATGATTTATGCATCACAAAGATTGGGTTCCAAAATCTAAATTGGAATCAAGCAAACTACATTTATAGCTTAACATAAGATATAATCCCAGCCAAAGTTTCTTATTCTAAACAAGCACTTCAAAGGAGAAAAGTCTCTCTCAGCTGTTATCGATTTTGACTTTAGGCTGGAAAAATAAAGCATTAAATGTTCCCAATTGCGGCTTTACATCCTTCCAACTCTTTGGTGATTTCCAAATATGCCAAACTATAACTCCCATCATTCACAACTAGTGTTATACTGTCAAAGATGCTGGAAATAATATGTGGTCAGCAGCTGATTGGGCCAGTCTCCCTTCGGATACAAAACAAGAATATCTGGAAGAAGTTCTACCATGCTGTTAAAACAGTATGCAGATGTTTCTCAACCTAGGTGACTTTAAGACATGTGGACTTCAACTCCGAGCATTCCCCAGCCAGCATAGTATAACTGGCTGGGAATTTCTGGGAGTTCAATCAATAAAAATAAAGCTGGAAGGTACTGGATGTCTTCTAGTCCAGCCCCCTGCTTAAGCAGAAGATCCTATACCAAGGGTGTCAAACTTGCCACATCACATTGCCATCATATGATGTTTCATGATGTTTTTCCCCATCACAGAGCTGGGGTGGGCATGGCCTGTGCATGATGCATCCAGCCCAGAGGCCACCAGTTTGACACCCCTTCCTATACCATTTCAGACAACTGACTGTCCAGTCCCTTAAAAATCTCCAATGATGAAGAACCCATAACTTCTGAAGGCAAGCTGTTTCACTGGTTAATTGTCCTCACTGTGAGGAATTTTCTCCTCAGTTTCAGGTTGCTTCTCTCCTTGATTAGTTCCCATCCATTGTTTCTTGATTCCAAAGGCTTCTGGTGCTTTGGAAAATAAATTGACCCCCTCCTCTTCGTGACAGCCTCTCAAATACTGGAATACTGCTATCACACCCACCCTAGTCTTTCTTTTCTCTAGATTTAGCCAAACCCAAATCCTGCAACTGTTCATATTCTTCATATGTTTTAGTCTCCAGGCCTTTAATCATCTTTGTTGCTCTTCTTTGCACTTTTTCCAAATTCTCAACATCTTTTTTGTAAAGTTGAAGTCCACATGTCTTAAAGTCACCTAGGTTGAGAAACACCACAGAAAGCTAATCTTCTCTGGGTAAGGGAAGGGGGAAAGCAGTTAATCCTACATTCTTGGCTCAGTGTCTGAAACAGAACAGACCATGAACATTTTTATCATGTACAGTAATGAGCTACTGGACGAGATGACTTTTGGTTATATAGGAAGTTGATGTCTGGGGTTGAACATAAGCTTCCTACATGTTCATGCTTATCTTGGACTAAACCCCACCTAACTCAGTGAGATTGACTTCTGTGCAAGCATGGACAGAATTGTACTGCATGATAGCATTTCTTATATGCATTTATTAAAAAGAGCAACCCCCCCTCCATTAAATTCCAAGTCACTTCCAAGTAAATAGGCATAGCCCCAGGCTACAAGGCAGTTGTCAAAATGAGTGGGCAAGAGCATTATGTGTCTACCACGCTTCACTCCCTCTGAATGTTCTGACACACCCTAAGAGCGTGTTGTTGCAGATAGAGCCAACAAATTAAAAAAAAAAAAACTTAATTGCTCTGTAAATGGGCCAGTTCATTCCAAGGTATATATGAGCATCCTGCTGAGATGATTGGCAGGTGACAAAAAGATTACTTAAAATAATAGAATAGAATAACAGAATTGGAAGGGATCTTGGAGGTCTTCTAGTCCAACCCCCTGCTCAGGCAGGAAACCCTATACCACTTCAGACAAATGGTTATCTAATCTCTTCTTAAAAACCTCCAGTGTTGGAGCACCCACAATGTCTGAAGGCAAGTTGTTCCACTGGTTAAAAGTTCTAATTGTCAGGAAATTTCTTCTTAGGTTGCTTCTCTCCTTGATTAGTTTCCATCCATTGCTTCTTGTCCTGCCCTCAGGTGCTTTATAGAATAGCTTGACTCCCTCTTCTTTGTGGCAACCCCTGAGATATTAGAACATTGCTATAATGTCCAAAGAATTAACTGGGTGACAATGTGGTTAGTTTTCACTGGCCTCCATTGAGTTGGATCCTGCCTACAGAGATAGCTTCTGTGTTCTCTTCTGCTTCCCAAGAGTATACCTTGTCTCTTTAATAATTCATTTAGCTTTTCTGATAAGTTTCTTTAAAAAGAAGAAAAGAAAAACAAAACAAGGCTAACTGCCAAGCTAAAAATGTTCCTGTTGTTTTAAAAACTTAAAACATATCACTGTGGGAAATTTAAATTGTCCAGATTGCTTCAGAAAACACTGGGGATGAGGGAACAAGAAAGCTACAATAATACACTTTGTTATTTTAATCTCTTTTGCTCCCCTTCCTCTCCATCTAATGCTTAATTTTCTGCACACATTATGAGGTGCTTAAAAGCCTCTTTTCTTTAGTTCAGAATGGTAGTATTAATTGGCCCAGTCTGCACAGTATTTTGCCAAGACAGATAGTTGCTGCATATCAAAGAAATTGCATATCAACTTTTATCTTTGTTGCTGGAAAAACAATGTTGGAAAAATAGAGCATTACAAACCTACAGTGCAATGCCTCTATATCAGTGCTTTTTAACCCCAGCAGCTTTAAAATATGTGGACTTCAATTCCCAGGATTCCCCCGCCAGCATGCTGCCCTAAAAACAGAGCTTCTTTGCGCCACAGGGGAACAAGTCATTCTGATGAAACCAAAGAGAACAGCTTTCAGATGTGTACTATCAATGATTAATGGACTCCCTTAAAGAAGGAACAGTTTTAATTATGTGCAAGTATGTGTAACTGAAGGGCTCACAGTTTGCCTGCCTCTATTTCCCTCCTCTCTCTTTCTTGTTTGCTTATGTTGGAATTCTGGATTAAAATTGAGAGATTCTCCTTTTATATACCATAATCAATAGTAAAATAGAAAAATAGGGTGTCCCTGAAATTTTCCTTGGTGAAATGAAGCCAAAATGGCTGAACAATTAAAATGCAAATTAGTGTGTTTCTGTACACATACACAGATCCACATAGTATTAAGTTGAATTTATTCTTAACCTTTAAATTTTACTCTAAGACTCAATGTAGCTTTCAACAATAAGAGTTGGGGGAGAGGGGAACAAACCAGTATCTGTTGACTCAAAAGTACAGAAGAAATAACTCCAAGATTTCAACACTGGGCATATAGGTATTCCCATAAATTATATTTGGCTGTTCTGAAGCTAGGTCTCCAAGCAGCGGCTATTTGGAGGCAATAGGAGACTGGATGGCTGCAGGAACTGGGTATGTCTACAACATAAAGAGAACATTTAGGGGATGACATGATAGCACTCTTTCAATATTTAAGGGCCTACTAAAAAGAAGAGGGAGCCAACTTAGTTTCCAAAGCACCTGAAGGCAGAACGTGGGACAGCTTTTGCCTTCAGAAATTGTGGCAACTTCATCCCTGGAAGCTTTCAAGAAGACTGCCATCTGTCAGAAATGGTGTAGGGTTGGACTGCCATCTGTCAGAAATGATGTAGGGTTGGAAATGGTGTATGCTTGGGCAGGGGGTTGGACTAGATGATCTACAAGGTCCCTTCCAACTCTGTTAATCTGAATCTAAGAAGTAATGGATGAAAACTTATCAAAGAGAGAGCCAACCTAGAACTAAGGAGAAATTCCTGATCGTAAAAACAATTAATAAGTGAAACCTCCAGAAGTTGTGGGTGTTCCATCACTGGAGGTTTTCATGAAGAGATTGGAAAGCCATTTGTCTAACGTGGTATATGGCAGGGCTGTCAAACTCATGTTGTCATGACAGAGTCACGTGACATATGGTGATTTTTTTCCCTTTTGCTAAACTGGGCGTGGCCAGCACGTTTGAAAACATCCGGCCCATGGCCGGCGAGTTTGACAGCCCTGGTATAGGGTCTCTGCTTGAGCAGGTTAGAAGACCTCCAAGGTACCTTCCAACATTGTTATTCTGAAGAACAGGAATAGTAGAGCTACCTGCCTGACACAATCTAGATTTGAAAAGGGGATTTTGGAATGCAAAAGCATTGGTCCTTATACTGAGGAAGAATTGTTACAGGAACATGCTTGTATCAAGCTATATTTGAATCCTGACATGGTGGATACTTCTCAAAAAATGGGATTTGGCCAAGAATGGCTAGATGTGGATCAAAGAAGTCAAAATAAATGCTTTAGACCAAAATGTGGGACAGCAGAGTGAGAGATAGGATCCCCTCTCAACTGTCTCAGTGCTACTGGTTCCTTAAAGGTATTTACTATAACTGCACAATTGAGTGTAGTATAAAAAACCCAAAATTTCCCCAATAAAATAAATATCCCCCACAGTCACCTCATATTAAACTCTGTGGAGCCCACCTAATACACAGCCTAAAGTTATGTTGTGCCTCCTAACCCAATGATCTTGGTATTAAAAAAACTAAGAGATCACAGAAGTTAGAGTTAGGAAAATAAGTCTAGCAAATTTAAAAGCATTGGAATAGAAGCATAAATAAAACTACAAAAAGGCAGAGTAATGAGGTTTTGATATCTACAAATCATGAAGCTTGAGAGGACAGGGTAAAGTTTGCTTGGGTCCTATTATGGAACTTGGTAGGTTTCAAGTTCTCCTTTCTGATTGGCTGAAAAGGCCACTCGCGGATTGGTTATTTAAGAACCAATCCGGGAAGCCCGCCAAACGGCGGGAACAGTCAAAAGAGTGTCATTGGCCACAAGCCGCAGGCAAGCCGCTATAAAAAGGGCTGCCGGGGCTTGGGCTGTTGTTCCGTATACTTTTGCCTTGCAAGTGTAATAAAGAGTTGTTGTTAAGAACCTGGTCTCACGCGCTTCTTTCCGGACGGAACATATTATATCTAGGGTAGTCATCTTTCTCACTTCTGAAGGCACAGTGGAAGCCTACAGAGATATTCTCAGCTGACAGTCCAATTCCAACGGGAGAATGCCTCCATAGAGAAAGTCCGTTTGAAAGACATGAAATGCAACTCATGGCGCTCTTAATTCCTTCTCTGTTTCCGTATTTACCTCCCACGTTTTCTCTTGGTTTTCTGGTTCAAGAAAGCCTACCCATGTCTGCTTTTTTGGCAATAACCATTCAGAAGTTCTTGCCAAGCATACAACATAAACACCAGCAACTCAACACTCTGAATAAAGCAGTGCTGAAATATGTGATTTTTTTCACACACGACCATTGCTTATTGTCTTACGAGGGTTGGTTAAGGACGTCTATCTATTGTGGTCATGCCAAGAGAACTGGCCTCTTTGCAGCTGCTCATGGGTAGGGAAAGTCATTTTCTCCCTTAAGTGAGTTAGGATACATGTGTTTGGTGGTGGAGTTTGTTTAAGTTTAAGTTTCTACAACTTTAATCATATAAAATTAAACATTTGTTGGAAGAAGTTCCCGAAGCATCACTTAGAGAGGTTTTATATAATATTTATGTAATAAATATAAAATTTATATGTTAAAACAGATCACATGACAGATCAGCAGTGGTGGGCAAAGTGCTATGATTTGGGCTACAATACAGGGCAATGTTGTTTGTCTGAAGTCCGACAGAGTTTTCAAAGGAGGTGAATGGCTTAGATCAATGCTATGTCAACCATTTTAGAGGCAGATCAGCCATTATATTTGGAGAAATCTAAAATGGCAGACATGAGCTAAATGTGACATCTGAATGACTTTTCTCAATCTTGAAAAGCTCAGTAGGTCTGGATGTGTTTAATGCTTAGATGGTGACCATCATAAAATATCATGACTGTAGCCTAGACTGGGCAATAAAAACACAATCATTATAGAAGAAGAGAGTGACAATTTCTGTATTATAGGTAGTCCTTGACTTACAGCCATTCATTTAATGACTATTTGAAGTTATAACAGTGCTTCAAAAATGACCTATGACTGGTTAGCACACTTATTGAGTATTGTAGTATGATAAAAATTCAAGCACTTGGGAGCTGGAACTATCCCGGGGCTCATCTGATCATCATTTGTAACCTTCTCAGCCAGCTTCTAACAACCAAAGTCTATGGGAGAAGCCCATTCGCTTAATGACCACATGATTTGCTTAACAACAATGGCAAAATAAGTCATAAAATGAGCACAACTCACTCAACAATTTCCTTGTTTTGGAACAGAAATTTTGACTTCAACTGTGGTCCTAAGTCAAGGATCACCTGTATTCCCAACCAAATTACATTCATGTCCATGTCTAGCAAGTATAGCAGTATTCCAATGTTTGAGGGGCTCCTACAATGATGAAGGGGTCAAACTATTTTCCAAAGCACCAGAAGGCAAGACAAAAAAACAATGGGTGGAAAGTAATCTCGGGCAAAAGCAGCCTAGAACTAAGGAGAAATTTCCTAAGGTAAGAGCAACAAACTAATGGAGTAGCTTGCCTCCAGGGTTGTGGGTGCTCCATCACTGCAGCAAAGAGACAGCCTTTTGTCTGAAATGGTATTGGGTCTCCTGCTCAAGCAGGAAGATTGCACCAGAAGACTTCCAGGGTCCCTTCCAACTCTATTATTCCATGTTTTATAGAGTTTGACTTGAAGTAGATTTTAAGATGTTAGACAGCTTAACCAGAGTGTACTGGAATCATCACATCCATCAACCACAATTCATTTTATCAGCTCCCTTTTAACTTATTTTCCCCAGCAGGTCCTATCATTTTTTATAGGAACCAAAACTCCACTGCAGACACACACACCCCAATAGAACACATCTGGGCGTCAAATTGTGGGAGTCAGCAGAAGTTTGGAATCAGGCAGAAGGAAGTCAATGCAGAGTTTGACTGTGATGCATGCTATAAATAGTGCCAGGCCTGAGGGGGCACTAAATTCTGGTGTTTCCTACGCTAAAATATATTTATAGTAATCTTCCCCAGTGCCCCTATGCAGCAAGACTCAGACTGAAAAAAAGGAGTGAATTATTCCATGTGTAGACTAATGCATGATTCATGAAATCAGAAAGCAGTGCTAGTTACCATATGGGCACTCATTTTAAGCCTCACTTAAATATCTCTCAGATGATGTCATTCTCCTAAAAAAAAAAACCCACCTGTGCAGTGCAAATATCTAAAACAGAACAACCTTTTTGTGTTAAACTGTTTTGTAATCCATGCAAGATGCTGACAGCATGAAAACCAACAATTGTGAAACCAACAGAATCACAATTGCATGTGTGTGTAGCCCCTCTTACAGACATCGAAGGGTCATTTTCATCCAAGCAGAACTTATGGGGCATGTTCAGATTATACGTGATTTTTTTCTAAAATGCCTGATAGTCCCATTTTTCACAACATGATTCAATGTAAGGCATTAAATGTTTTTAGTGATTTAGTGACCAACTAGGTTATCCTCCAGATGTATGAGCTACCAGATGTATCAGAAATGCTCTCAGCAAATGTTGGGAATTCCAGCATTGGAGAAGACTATTGTATTCATTTGTTGGGAAAGCATCCATAATACCATACATGAAATTCCACCAACTTATATTTAATTATTCAATTTTCTTCTGCTTTTCCATTTTTGGTCTTTCTGACATTTTTCAAAATGAAAGAAACTATAGAAATGTGATAAGCCACATGGGCATGTAAGATTTGGGTAGATGCAGGCAAAGACACAAATCCAACACAATAATTGCTTTAGAAATCATACTAGGGAAATATTCAAATCTGGCAAGTAGCCCTTTGTTTAGAGCTCACCATCATCCAACTTGTTCTTCTACTCAGGATGTGTAGACCCACTTTTAGCAATGCTCTTTCTGTATTGTCATGCTTTTTCAATGGCTTTGTAATGTTGGAAGAAATATCCATCTGGTTCAGTTCCAAGATGGGAAAAAGACACTGGAAACATGGAGGCTGATTGGAAAGATGGTTTAATGATGAACAGAACTATCAGAGTTTATGCTTCTGGGTGCAGCTGACAAAATGGAGTTGAGAGTGGGGTTTTTTAAAATACTTTCTTTGTATTTGAGCTTCCTGTTTCTGTGCAAGAATAAGTATTCTATTGGCTGTTGCCAGATTCCTATGGGGTCATGTAGGGGTTATGCAGGAGTCATAGCTGGCTCTATAGGCAAAAGAGAAAATGGAAATCCTAGGTGTTTGTCTGAGCTAATCTGGTCAGCCACTGGCTTATTGTTTATCTGAGCTTCCAGGTGACATTTGGACTGCTCTGGGATGGTGCAATGAAGGCTTGTGTTATGAAAGGGTGTTGGGCAATTCCTATTGTGGCTTAATGACTTTCCCCGTTCTGGTTCTCAGGTGAGGGGCTGCCTCTAATCCTACCATTCTGCCTTTGTTCAGACATTGCTTCAGGGAGTTTCAAAATATCCTGTCTTGAATGGATTACCAAATCTGCATTTCTAAAAGTTAGCCTCCTCAGTTTCTGCTTGGGAGCAGGGAGACAGTGGCTGGTTTAAGATCATGTTTTTCCATTTCTCCCTTTGGGGAAATATAATATTTTGCCTTTTTAATATTCCTCAAAATATTTCATTCTTCTAGGGGAGGGCTTCCCACAGTAATTTTCAGTGAGGTCCACTTCTGAACTTTTCCTTCCCCCAAGGTACAAGTTGCAAGGGACGTAGGAAGAGGCATGGCCAACAATTCAGTGAAACTCTATTGGTGGCAGTTTAAAATGCCAAGCAGTTGGAGAAAGTTGGCTGTGCATTCAAAATTGAAGCAGCAGCTGCTCTTTTAAAAAAAAATAACTCAGTAAAACTGGCCTTTAAACTTGCATGCTGTATTCATACAGCAAGGTGCAAGTCACATTAATTTGGAAAGAAATCTCAACGCATTCAATAAACCTATTTGAGAGAGAATCTACATACACCTATGCTCTGGGAATGCCTTACAGATATGTTAGTGTGTACTCGCACATGCATTTACCTAAAGTGCAGACCTCAAAACTGCTATTTTGACAGCAATTTGTTACAACCATGGGAATTTCATTCAACCACTTATGTTCATTATTGATTAGATGGTGAATGCTTCTTGATGGACTTTTTAATTATGTATTCTAAGGAACTCTATGCCATTTTGCTATAAAATATGACCGGCTTCACATTTAGATTTATACCACAGATACCAAATGTGCTCCTGGAAGCTATTCAAATGCCTGCCAGCTTTCCAGCCCCCTTGATTTTAAGGTTCTTTTAATTACAAAGATTTAATGGAAATCCAGCATGCTGCAAAGAGAGCACAAACATTAGAGGTAGCATTTACTTTCTTTCTGAGAATGTTCCCAAGCTCTCCAAACTGCACTGTAAATGAAAACACAGTGAGTGGTTGCAGCCATTTTTTTTCTGGTTTGGAAGTAAGCAAAACTAAGATGGCAGAGAGGATTTTGTGGACAAGTTGTGCATATACTATGGTCAAAAAAAGTCAAGATGGTGGTAACAAGAATACAATGGAAGCTCCATTTGCTTAAATGCACACAATTGGTTTCTGCTTAAATTGGCTTCTGCTTAAATGCACATAATTGGTTTCAGAGGTGATATTCATCAGGTTCTGACCAGTTCTGGAGAACTGGTAGTGGAAATTTTGAGTAGTTCGGAGAACCAGCAAATCCCACCTCTGACTGGAGATTTTACAGTATCCTTCCCCTGCCACATCCACCAAGCCACGTCCAGAGAAGTAGTAAAACAAATTGAATGCCTCCACTGATTGGTTTTCTGATTGATCATGCTCTGTCATGGAACCCACTGCTTGGGGAGACCAGAAGAAGTGACAGGGACTGACCAGTTTGGCTATGCCACATCAGCCATTTTGTAAACAGTAAATGGAGTAGTCCACTGTTTCTCAGTCGGGGTCATTTTAAGATGGGTGGACAGGAATTCTGGGAGTTAAAGTTCACCCATCTTAAAATGACCCAGGTTGAGAAAAACGCTGGAGTAGTCTATTAATCCTTCCTGTTCATTCTTTGAAAGACCTCAACGCTTCAAAGGAAATAAATGGAGCTGAAATACAATATATTCTCTGAGGGTAGTCAGGGTCTGGTTTATTTCTTCTTTGGCCATGTGCGTAATATTATGGGATGGAGTTCTTCATGGAACATTTTCTTATTTTAAAAGGATAACCAGCATCTCCTACTTCCTTGATTGGAAGCAACCCACTCAGATAATGAAGCAAAAACGTCTCGGGCTCGATTTTGGATGTTTATTTTATTTCATCATTAATCCCTCCTATAATGAACATTCCTTTTGGCAGTGAAGATATCTAATCTGTCCAAACCACACAGAATTTGTCCACAGCCAGTCCTAGATCTCTGACTGCAGAGTTGTTTGCTCAGCTACTCTTGCCAAGAAAGTCAAGCAGCTGAAACTGAAAATTGGAAAAGGGTTGCGGTGACGGTCTCAATGAACAGAGACGGTTCTCTCCTGTTTTAGATACCACTGAAGTCCAGCGTATACTTGACATTCTGCCTTTATCTAGGGATGGAGGGCAAAAGAGTCTAGATACACTACCAAGAGACTTTGAAGGGGTCAAAAAAGGAAAGGTGGGAGTGGCATTCAGAGCTGTGCCTCCTTTTGTGTTGCACACAAAAAGCTTTCAAGGAAGACCAGACTAGGAAACCAAAGTTATGAATACTAATGCTGCTTCTACTCTAAAGTTATAGTAACAGAATCTTAACAAGTCTGAATTCCTTCCTTCCTTCCTTCCTTCCTTCCTTCCTTCCTTCCTTCCTTCCTTCCTTCCTTCCTTCCTTCCCATGGTGGCAGAATGATTAGAATACAGTATTGTAGGCTAATTCAACACACTGCCAGGAGTTTGATCCTCACTGGCTCAAGGTTAACTCATCCTTTCATCCTTCCAAGCTCGGTAAAATGAGGACCCAGATTGTTTGGGGCAATATGCTGACTCTATAAACTGCTTATAGGATGCTATAAAGCACTATGAAGTAGTATATTAGTCTAAGTACTATTGTTATTCATTGCTTCCTTGCTTCCTTCCTCTGTGTGAAAACAAGGAAGAGTCTTGCCTGAGATGCTTACACAGATTACAATTTTGCCCTGGACTCAAATCTCTGTTATCTAACTGTTATCTTGGTTGCTGCTCTTCCCTCTGCTCTTCATGGTTATTCCTTCTGCACATTATCAAGAGATGGGACTTCAGTTTCATAATTGCAGTTGCCATCTTGCCTTTTTGATCTCCCTCCCCATGGGTACACCAGCACAGCATGTTCTCTTAGGAATGTGAGTCAAGTCACTTTGCAGGCAGAAGTGATATGTTTCTTATTCAGACTTTTGTAGAATAATTGGCTGGGAATTACAGTCGGTGCTAAGTGTTGCTTGCTGGGAATCAGCTTCTCTCACTGGAAAGCAAGAGGCAGAATTTTATCCTTTGGATAAAATGGAGAATACTGACTTTAAAAGGAGTACCAGGAAGTCATGCATTGAGGAACGCTTCACCAATAATCACTGCTTTGTCATCATTTTTTATGTTTCAGGCTCTTTTCTCTGAATTGCCCAGTACAGTTTGCCAGTATAATGCAGTGTATAAGGTATATTAAAAAGTCTGCCAAAAAAGTGCATAGATTTATACAAATAAGGTACTGGAATGCCTCTCTACTGGAGAAAAGGATGCAAAAATAGTTAGGAAAGACAGCAGACAGATATGTGGATGCTTAGAAAAAAATGATCATATGCACAGAGTTTAGGGTGAACTTTCTTTCTTAAAAAATCTATCAGGTTAGAATAGGAATTGCACATACTGAATTTAGCAAATAGCAAAGGAGAAATGGAATATAATTGGTCATATTTAGTTCCAGATAAATTATTAAAGATTCATAAGGGTGTTTTGAATATAAAAGTACAATGAAAAAAAAAACCTAGCAAGGAACATTTGTACCATGATTAGAAGTAAGTAGAGAGACCCATGATAAAAGGTAGACTCAAGATGGACTGGGAAATTGTAATGTCCATTGTAATGCAAACTAGTTTCATATTAATTTTTAAGATTTTGTGGAATGAGGAATTGAGAGGAAACAAAATTGACATATTATGTAGCCCAGGGGTCCCCAACCACCGGGCCCTGGACCGGCACCGATCCATGGATCATTTTGTACTGGGCCACAAAGAATGAATAATCGTGATTAAAATATATATAAAAATATGTTTTTAGTAAAGAAATAGTAAAGAAGCCCTTTACTATTGGGGAAGAATTGATTTTGCCAGTCCTTGAAAAAGTGTTTCTGCGTGAAACTGGTCCCTGGTACAAAAAAGGTTGGGGACCACTGATGTAGCCCACCTATGTCTTTTTATTCTCCCTGGTGGAAAGACCCTAAATAGCAGAGCACCAAGGGCTGCCATCCCGGTATCTTTTTTTGCATCTGTTGCTTCTGATCTTTGCCAAAGGTTTAGGCTGAGAAAAGGAAGGAACATCAGTCTTGGAACTGATGAGAAAAGAGAAAAGGGTGTAGTCTACAAGGATATACCATCCATCCATTCTAAGTAATTAATGAAATGAGGATTTCTACCCAGCCAGCTTAAAAAAAAGAGGGCCAGTATGAAATGAACAGTGTGATTAATCTACAAGCTGGACAGCCAATATATTTTAAGCAAACTTTGAAAGAGTAATTTAAGTAGCCATTTAATTTACAGACAGTAACATCTTCCTTAAATTATGCATTCAATTGCTTTATTAAAATACACTCTTTTCACAGTACTTTTATTTGATGAACTAATAAAATCATAGACACTTAGATCATTTGGAAGGAACTTTATGAATCATCTAATCTTGGCTCAGTGGAAAATCTCCAATATTACACAGGTCATTTTAATTATTACATATCCCTAAAATAGATTTAAAGAAAACATTCACTATTAAAATGGAATATTATATTTAAATGTAACTCTGATTATTTTAAAAGCCTGTGTGGGAAGCTAGATAACTACATTCTACATTGTAAACTGTAATGATGTGCCATTGACGTGCAGTTTCAGCATTTCGGATCCAAGTTGCAACTCTGACATATTAGCTCATGTAGCTGCAGAGTTGTTTCCCAGATCTCAATTAATTCAATGTAAAATTCTACGGCTTGCAGTTGAGCACCTAGGGGCATATCCAGGTTTCTTTGATGAGTCATGTGGTTTTCAATAGCCCAAGGGCAACAAACAAATGGAGAACCAGCTTTGTCCAAAACAAAATTGTGAAATGTTTTGAAGTTTCTCCACTGACATGCTTATCCCATGTGATTTTTCCTGGAACTAACACAACTGTACTACCAATCTCAGAAATGTGATTTTAATGTGACATAATGGCTGTCTTTCAGAATCGGAAGCTGTTCTTTATGGCAGGATAATGTACTTCATGGTTTGGTCTATATCTAACCCATTGGAAAAATTGTAATAGGTTCTTATGAATATAATTATCCCTGAAATGATTAAAGAGTTGGTACCATAGTCTATGAAAGTAGGGTTGTGGTCAAAGGCACCGGGTCAGAAATGAGAGCAACAGCATGAACATCTTCATGCAGTCACCAGGAGTTAATACTGACTTGAAGAGTACAGGTAGAGAGATAGTCTTGTACATGGACAAGACCTTTGTCACAGTAGTAAAATATTCTGGAAGTGAAAAATATAAAATTAACTTCTCCTGTTTCCAGCCAGGGTAATACTAACAGCTAGTGTATTTATATTCTTGCTTTGTGGAATCTATTGGTTTGTACTCTTGGTTGAGATGCTACATCAGCTTTATCACTATCTTTTGTTCCTTTATTTCTTGACTGATACTTGCCAGAGTCTGCTTTCTTTCTTTGCTTTACAGCCCAGATAACTACATGCTGACAGTTTGTCCATTTTTAGAAAAACCATTGTCATTCAGGTTGAAAAAGAGAGACAGGTTCATGGTTATTTGAAGGAAATGAAAATTTTAATGGCTAAAGTGAGAACATGTAGTACAAGATGATTGAAAGGTATGTGCAATTGACCTCTCTTTCTACAAATATTTCTCTGAGGAAGGGACCTATCCAAAGAAGTATGAATAGTGGCCAAATATGTGGATTGAATGACCCCAACCATTATTACTTCTTCCTTGGTCTTTGAATCTCCATTAGATACTACTGCTACTGAGTTTGGCAATGTTCAGTCATTCCCCTGAGGATCCTCTGGTCAGGATTGAACTCCTGGCAGTGGGCAGAGTTAGCCTCCAATACTGCATTAGAAGAATTGACTCTAACTTTCCAAGAAGCTAGAATGACATCATGAAGGAACTAACTTGTGAGAATTAATTCTTAACATCAGAAGAAGAAAACAACTCAATATCAGATATGTTTGTTACCAAAACAAAAGACAGATGGAAACCAGACCAGCTATCCAAAGCAGAAGGTCACCCGGTCTATTGCATAACTTCAGCAGCAGAAAGAGGTACAAGAATCCAAATATTAATTTCACTGTAAACAGGTTTCATATTTGATAAACAGCAAGTACTGGCATTCTTTTCTAACAGCCTCTTACCTTTTTTTAAACAATAGCATAACAGAATAACAGAGACCTTGCAATTCTGTTATTCTATTGCAAAAAAATGATAAGGTACTGTTGTAAAAGAATAAAACTTAAAAATAAAATATGAAAAATAAAATTACTTATCAGAAATTCGTGGATTTTATGTCCAGCTTAGTTGAATCCTGTTTAGTTGCTGGGAAAAGCATAGCTTTATGCAGCTCTCAAAAATTTTCAAAATATTCAGGCCTCTTCTGCACTCCGGTGCAGACACACACAAATGTCCATCATAAATAAGCATTTTCCCCCTATACCTAGATCTCATTAAAACGTGCTTTTCCTTCATTGAAATCAGATGAGGACATAATGCCAAAACTCTTCCATCCTTGAGAAAGAACAATTGTCATTGATTGACTTTCCCTCCCAGGTCTTGTGTTTATAATGATAAGGTATCTCTGAGGTAGAAACCCAAACTCACGTCTCAATTGGTTCATTTCTGTTTTTTTTCAATTAGGGGCCATTTCTTCTATCTCTTCTGATTACAGCAGCTTCCATACCCAGCTGGACCTGTGCGCTAGGTAGGGTGGAAATTCTGCAAAGATGGTATTCTTTTGAGAACTGTTCCCAACATGTGGAGACTTAATTCATGCTACAAGCTAGGACAGTTTTTGGCATGAATGGAAAATGTACTTCATCTCTCTGTGGTCTTCCTTTGGCTTTCTTCCTTTGCCATATTATTCTTGAATAGCATGCAAAAGGCGCTTCACTACTAGCTCCATTTTGTCAATCCAATCCAACCCTTCCTGGCTTCTGGGTGGTCTCAGGGAAAGAGGAGAAAACCACACTGTGCTAGGGTGATATAATAAGCACAACAAATACTGATGTTGTTGTGCCAGGGGCCTTCCAAATCATTGTAACAATGGGATGTTTCCACCACCTAACTTTTCATTTCCTTTCCTTTCCTCTTCTCCTTCCTTCCTTCCTCCCTCCCTCCCTGCCTTCTTTTTATATATAAAGCTTATATGAGAAAAATAGTATGTGTCCCTGAATGCTAGGTACAATTGCATTTTTAAAAGGTGATGATGCAATGGGAAAATATAATACAGCGGTTTAAAGCAAGGGGCCAGAACTAAGATTTGTGTTAAAGTCCGATCTCAGCCACTGAAAGTCAATGGGTGATTTTGGGCTAGCCTTCTCTTTTTATTCCACTCAGCCTGCCTCCCAGGGTTGTTATTGTGGGTATAAAATAAAGTCACTTTGAGCTCTTGAAGAAAACATGAGATATAAGCATAACAAGTCTGTACTGGGAAAAATTCTTTTAAAAATAACAATGTGGAGTTAACTCAACACTGAATCCTATATGTTTGAAGATACTTTAAAGAAAAAACAGCTCTGATGTTAGTTAGGGTGTAGTAGTTGGCAATTAAAGTGAATTCAGATTTTTAATTTTGTTTTTAAATAAAAACAGTAGAATGGAATACTAATTTCTAGCCAGTAAAAGAAATTAGATATTTTTTCCTGTCCAACAAGAGTTCGTGGCATTTCTTGTAACACCAAGCATTTTTGCAAAATTAGGCATATTGTTACAATGCTTTTCTGAAAATTAACAATGCTGCTTTTCATACGGGTGAAAAGTTTTGAAATAAATTGGAATGTGCATGCCTGCAAATGCATAAAATATAGTTTTCCTCAACAGATGGGGAAGGGTTTCTTTCCCTGTCTTTTTTAATTATCCCAGATCCTTATTTTCATATTAGATGTGCAGATTCCTGATATGGATTGAATACTGTTGTATATGGAAATTAAAAGACTCCAAATAACTTAAACTGATTGGCTGAACAGGCCACTCTCGGATTGATCAATCAAGAACCATTTGGATTGGCCCGCCTGATGGCAGGAATTCTTAAAGAGCTGTCATTGGCTGCAAGCCGCGAGCAGCCGCTATAAGAAGGGCTGCCGCGGTTTCGGCAAATGTTCCGCTACAAGTCCTATAATGTTAAATAAAGAGCTGTTTGTTGGAATACCGGTCTCGCGTACTTTATTATCCAAACAGAACACTGGCGACGAAGGTGGGATCATTCTAGAAGAACGAGACCGAAACATGCAGCAACCAGAACAGCAACCAAGATGGCCAGTAACAATGCACCGCCCGCACCACTTCAACCCAGCCGAAGAAAGACTGGGAGTCATACATTGACTGCTTTCTGATGTTTAGAAAAGCAATGAGCTACAAGAAATAACCGACCAGAAGAAGAGAGCTGTATTCCTCACGCACTGTGGCCCTGCCGTTTTTCAAAAATGGCCAAGGCGTTAGCCAAACTGTGGTGGGACGTAAAACAGATGGCATGGCCAGAATTAAACCGAATGCTACAAGCCCATTACACGCCTGTGTGTCTCCAATCTGATCAAAAGACACGAATTTTATAAGCGAGACCAAGTAGAAACGAGAGCATCGGAGATTTCATAGCAGCCCTAAGAAATATCGGAGGAGCCTGCAATTTCAGAACATGGACGAAGCCATGAAGAGACTGCGTGGTCCTGGATTGAAGAACACTACGCTCCAAAGCAAGCTGCTAAACAGACCAAAATATTCACAGTGGCTGAGGCCATCGCAGAAGCCACTGCCGCTGAAGCAGCCAAGAAATCCGCAGCCACCATGCGCCAGATGAACTCAACAAATCCAGAACCACCAAACCAACCCTGAGAAAAGAAGGTTGAAGGGAAACTAAAAACAGTCCACAGCGACTGCCCACCATGAAGACCTCGACTTCCCCGAGCAACACCGATGATGACAACGAAGACATACATAGGCTTCAGTCGGAAGAAAATTGGCAGGAAAAAAGAGGAAGAAGGTGAGAATTCCAATGTGCTGGGTGGGGAGGGGATCACCCGCGCTCCGAATCCAGATTCCTGGATGCCATTTGCAGATTTTGTGAGAAAACGGGGCACATTGCAAGGGTCTGCTGAAACAAAAAGAACTATAGTCCAAAAAGACGTGGCAGCACCCCTCCCCCCCCCCAGAAACAGAGAGAGACAAGCCAGAATCATTGGAAATGCCAGGGCAGCAAATGCAAAAAAGTCTGAATAAATGTGAAAATCAAAGGAAACCCTGTGAGATGGAAGTAGACTCTGGATATACCTGGATCATACCTGTCAATGGTATCATGGAACACTATCAGAAACCTGATACCAGACATCAAGCAAAGAGAATTGGGAACAGCAAAAGCTAATCCTTAAAGATTACCAGGGAAACTGAATCCCAGTAGTGGGTCTTGGACATTTCCTAATAGAATTCAAAAACCATGCTGAAGACTTCCTCTGACATAGTCAACCGTGATCGCCCTAGCTGCTGGGTATCGAATGGTTCGTGCCACTGGGAATCAGAGTGACCGGATCAACAGTGTCACTGATACCAATTGGGAGGGAGAGCCTGCTGGAAGAGTGCCGGGATGTATTCGATGGGACCTTAGGCAAGTACAAGGGGACCCCAATAACATTCAGCCTAGACCCTAAGATAGCTCCCATCAGGCTCAAAGCCAGACACGTTCCCTTTGCCTTAAAACTGAAAATAGATGAGCAGCTTAACAAATCATCACACAAGGGGTGTTAGAGCCAATCGACCATGCCAGGTGGAAACTCCATCGTGACTCCTGTCAAACCAGATGGGTCAGTGTGCATCTGTGGTGACTATAAGGCCACCCTAAATCATGCACTCCAGCAAAGCGCATACCCTGTTCCGGTAGGTCAACACCTATTGCATTCATTAAGGGAGGAAAATTTTTTGCAAAGCTTGATCTCACACAAGCATATCAACAGCTGCCAGTTGACCCCGAATCTTCAGAGGCACAGACTATAGTCACGCACGGAGGGGCATTCAAATGTAACAGACTTCAATTTTGGTTGTTAGTGTTCCCAGGTGTTTTCCAAAGCCTCATGGAGCGCCTTCTAAATGGAATAAAAGGAGCCGTTCCCTATTTTGATGATGTATTAGTGTCAGCAAAAAATAAACACCAACTAGAAAATAGACTGAGAGAAGTCTTGTGAAGATTCAGGGAAGCAGGGCTTAAGGTCAAAAGAGAAAATGTACCACCAATCAAGCACCAATCAAGTCGAATTCTTAGGCTACCTTATAGATGAGCAAGAGATACACCCCATGAAAAGAAAATAAAGGTGATTAAAGACCACCCAGGCCTAAGAATAAAGCAGATTTACAAGCATTCTTAGGTCTCATTAACTTCTACAATGTCTTCCTATCCCAAAAGGCAACCGTAGCAGAGCCATTACATTGACTATTAGATTAAAAAAAAAAACTGTCTGAATTGGGGCCACGAGAACAAGCAGCATTCCAAAACATTAAGGACTTATTAACATCCAACCGTTTTAATTACAATATATCAACACCCTGCCACTGACGGTTACCTGTGATTCATCGCCTTTTGGAATCAGTGCCATACTGAGCCAACAAGCTACCAGGCAGCAGAGAAGCACCAATTGCCTTCTATTCCAAAACGCTGTCAAAATCTGAAAGGAACTACAAGCCAACTTGACCGAGAAGCCCTCCAATCATAGCAGGCGTCAAGAGATTCCACGAATAGCTATATGGATAGGACATTTTCTATTATCACAGACACAAACCCCTGCTAGGATCCTGGCAGGGAACAAACCAACCCCGAACATCCTATCGCCAAGAATGATGAGGTGGTCAGAATTCCTCGCTGCATACAATTACACACTCATCATCGCCCAGGAAAGACTATCACCCATGCGGATGCCTTGAGCCATTCCCCGCCTGCCTGACAAGGAAGGGAACCCAAGTCCCACCATCTCCACTCTTCAGATCGAGACATGGCCATATCTGCCACTAACCGCGCAGCAGATGTCGCTAAAGCTACCGCAAAAAGACCCGCTGACAGCTCGAATCCTGCATTGGGTAGGTAAGGGGCTGGCCGGATGAGGATAGAGGCGAGAACTTTTAAACCTTTTCGCACCCGGCAGATTGAACTGTCCATTGAAAAGGGCTGTATACTGTGGGGAGACAGGATGGTAATTCCAAAAAATTGCAGGAGGAAGTGTGGTGCATGTTGCATGAGGGACACCCGGCATAGTGAAAGCTCTGGCAGGAGTTAGGTCTGGTAATGAAAGCCCTGGCTAGGAGTTACATCTGGTGCCAAGGCTGGACAAAGATATTGAAAAATGGGTGGCAACATGCCATGACTGCCAAAATCAAGCCTACCCCTCTCTTGCACCAGTCCTGGAATGGGAAACTCCCAGAGGCCCACGGTCAAGACTGCATATTGACTTTGCTGGGCCAACGAAAGGAACACATATTTTATAATTGTTGACGCTTATTCAAACTGGTAGTTAGTAGTTAGTTTTTTATGGCGTCCACTACTACTGAAGCAGTCATAAAACAATTGAACAGACTTTCTGCTACACATGGACTGCCAGATGTAGTAGTCTCTGACAATGGCCCCCAGTTTACTGCTTTAGCCTTCGAGCAATACCTGGCAGCGCAGGGCATCCGACATGCTCTGACAGTGCCGGCTCATCCGGTTTCAAATGGACGAGCTGAACGCATGGTCTGTTATACTAAAGAGGCCCTAGACAAACTGGACACGGGGGATGTCCAAGATAGACTTAACAAATTGTTAACAATTCAGCATATCACCCCTAGCACAACCACTAACAAAAGCCCAGCTAAACTCCTTCATGGGTAGAAAATTGCATTCCTACCTAGATAGGGACACAACCCCACTTATACCTGTGAAACCCTGACTCCTCAAGTAAATATCGCTCTTGCTATTGGCGACTAGTCTCCGTAAAAATCTTACCGGGGACCCATTATGGCTTCCAGCCACAGTTACTCAAATCAACAGGCCCCGGTCATACGACTTGCACAGACGATGGCAGAACTGGAAGTGCACATCGACCAGCTTCGCTCAGACATTGGAACGCAATACTACAGCACCGCCGCAAACACCAATAAACAACCAAAAAACAACGAGGGGGGGGGAACACAAAATAAAAAAAGGAGAGATAACATGAATGAACATGACAAAAGACGCAACACAACCGAATAGAAACTAGTAAAACAAAAAGAGTGCTTACCACATGACAACCTCCGGAGAAGAGAAACCAGCGCAGGCGAGGCCTTCCTGGAAGGAGACAGCCAGGCCAGCTCGACCAACCTGGACAACCAGGAGGGAGCAGCAGAGCCACCTCAATCAGCCGAGAAACCCAGGCAGTAGGGCCAAGGCTGATTCACCCTTCCAGGAGTTCCATGAGAAGACGTGGAGAAAAGTGATCCTGTCTGAACCGATAAAGACCATCTGAGAATGAGCTGCGCAGGTCAAGTAGGACCGCAAAAGCCCACCTACCTGCGTGACTATGTTATGCACGTGGACGAAACCAAGGGGGGAGGTGTTGTGTATGGAAATTAGAAGACTCCAAATAACTTAAACTGATTGGCCACAGCGCCACTCTCGGATTGGTAATCAAGCACCATTTGGATTGGCCCGCCTGACGGCAGGAATTCTTAAAGAGCTGTCATTGGCCGCAAGCTGCGAGCAGCCGCTATAACAAGGGCTGCCGTGGCTTCGGCAAATGTTCCGCTACAAGTCACTACACTGTTAAATAGAGAGCTGTTTGTTGGAATACCGGTCTCGCGTACCTTATTATCCAAACAGAACAAATACGAACCCAGCTTTTCTGGAAACCAGTGAAAAAGAAGAAAAGAAAATTTGTTCAACAAGGTCGTTCCTTAAAACTGAGCTCAACCTAAGATGATATCCTGCTCATAAATTTTCCATTGTTCTTGAGTTACGTTGACTTGATTTTACATGAGTAATAGTTTTATTCAGCATTTTAAAATATGTGTGCCAATTTGTGAAGCTTTCCAGGAAAAGAAAAGGAGTAAGAAAATTATAGACTTTTTGTGGAAATTGGCTATTCCAATACTTGGCAAATTCAGAATTTGGAAATCCAGTGTACTAATTTATCAGTAAATCAGATATGTACTACCACACAAATTTATTTTTAGGATAAGGCCATTTTGATCTGTTGCAGTGGAAAAACAACAGATTCCGACCACAGCATAATAGCTAATGTACTTTCTCCAACTTTTATAGGAATGAAAATACATTTCCCATTGATTACTGCAAATGCAGTGGGAGCTGTAATCCAATTACTGATTGCACAATTCAGTGGCTTAAAACCTGACTAAAATAATACATCAAATCATAATTAAACCATTCAAAAAAATTAATTGAGGTAATTGTATCTTAGCACGTTTACACATTTAATAGGTTTTTGATGCATACAAAAATAAAAAGATATACAAAAGATGTAAATGCTCTTTTGACCAATAAAATAAATATTAATGGATTTAAAAATGTTCCCTGTATTCTACTGAAAATCTTTAAACTCAGGATGGATCTTCATTAATTATGACTTAAGTATCTCCAGAAAGAGATGGCTGGAATAGTGGTGGTTCCTGTTCATCTATATTTATATTAGTTGTCAAAATTCAATAAATGTTTTGTAATTACTTATTGATTCACCTCTCTGCCCTGTATGTCTTTCAAAAGGGCAATGAAGGAGAATGTCTGTAACCAACTTGAATGAATAGTTCTACTCCATTTTTCAATTGTGCATTAGGCTGCATAAAGAATATTCGTGATGATATTCGCTCTTAGGATTATGTTTTGTAACAGGTTCTAACAGATTATAAAACTAAAGACAGATTGAATGTAATTATGTAAGACTGGATTATGTTCTCCAATTATTTTTGATTTTTAAAAAAGCGATGCGGCATTGCCACCACTGTAGTTCTCAATTTATGACGGGGTGCTTAGTCTCAATTTGCAGTTACATCTAACCCCAAAAATGGCACTTTAATGTTTGAAGTTCTGACATCAGCCTAACCTGCCCATAGTCATGTGACCACATTTTGGACCCTAAGCAACTGCCCCAGATTTACAACTTTTTGTAGCATTCTGCTGTCTCATGATCACAACTTAACAAAGTTTTTCCCCCCCAGAAACTTGAGTTAATAAAAAAAAAAAAGCTCCATAGCAAATAATGGGTTCACTTAATGACTGCCACATTCATTTTATGATGGCCACATTCATTTAATGATGGCTATATCCACTTAATGAACTCTGTGAAAAAGGTCATAAAACCAGGCACAGCCACATGATGAGCCACTTTTCAACGAAATTATCACTCAATGAAATCATGTATCAAGGAGCATAGGTTTGTGTTGAATTTATATTTACTGCGGAAACAGTATGCTCCTTTCCATATTTGGGTAGATCAGATTACCCTCACTGGAAAAAAAACATTCAAGGACCATAGGCTTTCTGCATTTTGACACTTTTCTAAATGTGGAAAAACTCATCACAATATCCCAGAGAACGTATGCCTTCGTTTGGGAATAACACAGCAGAAGAATACCTAGGAGATGACCAGGCTCAGCCTGAGGGAGGGGTCAAACGCATCATCAGTCATGAGTCCCTGTGCACCCACAAGAGATCCAAGACCAGTACACTTTGAATGTCTTTCTTATCTCCTGCAAATTTCCCTTGACTGTTAGTAGCTCAGATTCTTGTAGAGAGCTTAAGATTCCAATAAATCTGGATACTCATCCGAATTGCCTGATTCTCCCGATTTGCCTGACAGAATATCTTCTTTCGTGTAGTTACTATGTTCCACTGTATATTAGGTAATTTAGAAGAGCCCTAAAATTTAGAAAAGCCCTAAAAATTTGCAATCCTCCAAGCCACATTTGCACCATCATTTACATTCTTGACAAACAGGCAAGCAAGAAGTTTATTACATCCATGGCACATGAAAACAAATGGTAGTTGATTTCAAAGACATTGTGATCTGCTGTATCCCATTCTGCAATTTCCAATGCATCAACTCTTGTTTAAGAACCACCTGTTGAGAAGATAGAAAGAGCTACCTATTTCAATAATAACCAACAATACAGTAATAATTATTACTAACTTCATCATAGAAGTCGTCCCCAACTTACAATCATTTATCTAATGACTGCTTGAAATTGAGAAAAGCCCTGAGAAAAGAGTGATCTTTCACTCCCTTCCCAATGCAGCAGCAAGAAATTGACTCATAAGGCATAAACATAGTCTCCATCTTCCCATATTTCTTCACAGCAGCCCTGTAAGGAAGGTTGGACTGAAAGTCATCAAAGTCTCCGTCTGTAGCAGAGGTGGTATTCAGCAGGTTTTGACCAGTTCTGGAGAATCAGTAGCGGAAATTTTGAGTAGTTCGGAGAACCAGTAAATACCACCTCTAACTAGCCCTGCCCCCATCTATTCTCTGCCTCCCAAATCATAGCTGATTGGCTGGGTCTTCTTTTGTTGCCTTGCACAGGAGAATGGAGTTGGAAAGCAGGTTAGTGGGGGTGGGTAGGGAATGAGATTTTGCAATAATCTTCCTCCAGGAGTGGGGATGGAATGGCGATTTTGCAGTAATTTTCTCCACCAAGCCACGCCCACAGAACCAGAAGTAAAAATATTTTAATCTTATTACTGATCTGTGGCTACAGATATAGTAGAAACAGAATCTCTCTGGTATCGGTCAAATACATTAGACTCTACACCTGTGTCCTTGCCTTTCCTATTTCATTTTTCAATGGTGTCCTACTCTGATGGGGTGGAGCGGTGGCTCAGCAATTAAGATGCTGGGCTTGTCAGCTCGAAAGCCAGCAGCCCAGCTTCAAGACCCAAGAGCCATGCAACAGTGTGAGCTCCCATCCTTGCCCCAATTCCTGCCAACCTAGCAATTCGAAAGTATGCAAATGTGAGTAGATAAATAGGTGCCATTTTAGTGGGAAGGTAACAGTGCTCCGTGATGTCATGCTGGCCACATGATCATAGAAATGTCTTCAGATAGCACTGGCTCAATGGCATTGAAATGGAGATGAGCACCACTCCAGTAGTGGGATTGAACAATTTTTACTATTCCTTGGTGGCATGGCTTGGTGGGCATGGCAGGGGAAGGATACTGTAAAATCTCCATTCCCTCCCCACCCCACTAACCTGCTTTCCCACTCCGTTCTCCTGTGTAGGGCAACAAAAGAAGATCTAGCCAATCAGCTGGGACTTGGGAGGCAGAGAATAGATGGGGGCAGGACCAGTCTTAGGTGGTATTTGCCGGTTCTCCAAACTACTCATAATTTCTGCTACCGGTTCTCCAGAACTGGTCAGAACCTGCTGAATACCACCTCTGACCCATTCTCTATAATCAGCGACTATTAGCAGAATAAAATCCACAGGGATTCTTTTTTTGTTTTAACCTACTCTGATGCTGAGTTTGGACTACCCTTTTCTTTGGTTGCTGGAGATCAGGTTGACTGGTCCCACCCTACCCCTCTGGATATCCTGTGATCCAATTTTTAAGGCATCAATGTTGCTGAAAATACGGGGTGATGCCACAGGAATAGCAACCTCTCCATCTCTCCTAATTTTAGCAAGGATCAAATTGGAACCATCTCTGAAAGGATAGTCATGAGTTGTCCAATAAATATTAAGAGGAACAACTGGTACCTTCTTCTGCTGGTAGCTGATCCTTTGGTGGAAAAGTGGGGAATGACATTAAGGAATCAACCAATCACTTTCCTTCACTTGGTCCACATCAAAAGCATAAGGCCAATATCGTTTAATTCTTGCAGCTTAATCCTTGTAGGCACTTTTCTCTAGCAATTTGAGCATTCAAAGAATGGTTTAAGATTGAAGGATTAGAAAAGACCAGGGGTGGGATTCTACTGGTTTGGGCCAGTTCTATACAACCGGTTGTTATGTTTCTACGCAGCTCGGAGAACCGGCAAATCATGTCCCTAGCTGGCCCCGCCCCTCTCTGCCCACCCCTCCCCACCCAGTCCTTATCATGCATGCGCAACATTGCACACATGCCTGACATCGCTGACTGGATTCTTCCCTGTCCAGTCACTCCTTAAAGTATTCCTTTCATTTTTTTCCCCTCCTGACCATCAGCCGTTCCTATGAACAGATGTTCCGGGATTCCCCTCACTGTCTTACTGCTTCACCCAGGCCTCCCTGAGGCCCAGGAAGGCAAAAAATGGAGGGGGCGCGCAGCATCACCCCCACCCCACCTTGCACTCCATTTTTTTCCTTCCTGGGCCCCAGGGAAACTTCTTGGGAGCAAAAATGCCCCCAGAAGGCTTTCCTGAGGCCCAGAAGGCTCCAAAATGGAGGAGGTGCTGCCAAAAACCCCCAAGCCACACCCACCCAGTCACAGGGCCATGCCCACCTAGCCATGCCCACAGAACCGGTTGTTAAAAAATTTGAATCCCACCCCTAGAAAAGACTACGGTCATTGTTAAAGAAGAACCCTTCAATAGTGGCTGTTTTGTTCGGGAAAACACACGAGGTAGACCGGGTTCCAACAACAAAAGGCTTTATTTACACTCAGTCAGTAACAGGAACATTTGGCTGCAGCCGAGAGGCCAGACTTTTATAACAGGCTGCCTGCCTGCTTGTAGGCCTATGGGCAGTTGCTTAAATTTGCCGCCTTTCAGCAGGCTCTTTGGATTGTTCCAAGTGAACCAATCCAATGTTTAGTTTCCTTGGCCATCAGATTTGTAGATTTGGAGCACCCATTTACATATAGAACACCCCCCTCCCCTCTTTATTTCATCCTACATTTGGTGACGTAGTCTCGCAGGGTAGGTTGGGGCTTTTCCGGACTCGACCTGACTGCGCGGTCATTCTTAGCGAAGAACTTCGACCGGTTCGGATGGGCTGCTGTGCTTCCGTCCTTCTCCCTGGAACCGTCTGGAAGTTGTGAAGTCAGCCCATTTTACCGCGCCTGAGTTGCTTAGGCCGGCGTTTTGCCGCTCCCTCCCGTTTTCCTCCGGGCAGGTCGAGCTGGCCCCTTCCGATGGCTCTTCACGCAAGCTCTCCAAACACGTGGTCTTTTATTTTGCTCTTTATTATTTATGGTTTCATTGGCTTTGGTTTTAAAAGGTTGCTTATTTACTTCTCGCCTTGGCCCCCCCACCTTGGTTGCAATTCGTCGGTTTTTTGTCGGCGAATGGTTGTATGTCTTGTTCTTTCGTATAATTCGGATCGAAGCCTGTCTATGTGCCGCTTCCCATTCCCTGCCATCCTCTACTATTAAACGGTTTAGGATTTGGGCTGTGATGGTGAGTAATCTGTCCCGGTAAGCCATAACGTTCTCCTGTGAAAATTTTTAGTTACAAATCGCCTATTTCGAGATTGTCTAAACCTAGTAGAGGAGTCTGGGGGGTTTTCTGGAAGTAAATTTGGGTGTAACCTATCAAGGTTGATCTTAACTTACGTCCCATAAAGTAATTTCTGCTGGGGACTTATGCGTTACGGTACTGGGCGTTATGTTGCTGAAGTGTGAGCAAACGGTTAACTTTTCTGTTGGACATCGTCCGGCGTCCATTCTTTCTAAACCTTCCTTTAGTAACTGACCATTCTCTCCAGCCCTCCGTTCGCAGCCGGGTTGGCCGGCGCGTTTAGGAGCCATTGTTTATGCCTAGGGAGCTAGTATTGCTCAAATTGATGCTTGGTGAGCTGGGCGCCCATTAATCGGAGACAAAGAACATCCGGAGACCATGGGTGGCAAAAAAGGGTTGTCCAGTTTTTTAATTACAGGTTTCTGTTTCGTTGATGGCAATAACTTTTACTTCAGCCCAATTAGAGTAGATCAACGACAATCCAGAAAGGTATGTCCCTTGCGTAGGACCCGCGAAGTCAATGTGAATTCTTGACCAAGGTCCCCGAGGGCTTTCCCAGTCCTTAACGGGGTGCTTTTGGTGGGTACGGTTCCTAATTCCCTGGCATTTGTTTGCACGAGCTTACCCAGCTACTCTATGTCCTTATCAAATACCCGGGCCACCACACATAACTTCTGGAAGGCTTTTCATCTTAACTATTCCCGGGTTGCCCTTCATGTAACAACCTAAGTAACCTGGGGTTTGTAATTTGGTTGGAATGACCACCCTATCACCCCACAACAAAACACCCTTTTGAATCGAAAGTTCAGTCTGTCTGGACCGGAAAGGTTTAAAGCTTTCAGTTTTTTGGTTCTCCGGCAGCCGTTACCTACCCAGCTAAGAACGCGGGCAGTTCAATTGAGTCCTTTCGCGGTGGCTTCTGGCGAACATCATAAGCTGAAAATGGGTAGAGGGGCCAAGTCTCCAATTTGTAGTGTTGTCATCGCTGGTGCCGGGTCTTCATCAGTTGCCTGTAAGGGTGCTCTGCTCAAAGCTCCGCATGGGGAAAAATTTGTTTCCTTGGGCGATGTTCAGAGTGTAGGAATAGGCTGCTAGGAACACTGGACCATCTAGTCATTCATTGGGACAGTATATAAGCGTTGGCTTGTTTCCCGCCAAAATCCCAATAAACGGTTTGTTGATCCCGTTTATGGATTTTTTGGGAAAAAAGGGGGTTTTATTTTTTTTCCGGCCCGTATAAGTTACTCGTGGAAGCGTTTTACTCCAGCGACTATTGCTAGGCTTCTTGTCCAGTTGGCTGTAATTTCGCTCGGTTTGGATAGAGTCCTAGAATAATATGCGACGGGTGCTTCTCTGCCATCAGGAAGTTGGTGGCTTCAGGATGGCACCTACTCCGTATGGAGGCTCGCAGTCACTCTTAATGGCAGTTGTGTTGCTAATTGGATGAGAAACGTTTGTTGATTGTTTAACAAGCTTTTTAATTATTTTGGAAAGGCTTTTCTTTTCTTTGTAACCCCAGTGCCAATTTGCCTTCTTGTCTAACAGACGGTATGCAACGGTTCTGCTATAGTGGCCTTTGTTTGGCTTGACACATATTATAAAATTAATTAGTCCTAAAAATGGCTTGTAGTTCGTTTTGTTTCTGGTCAGGTGCTCTCTGATTGCTTAATTTTTTTGGCTGTGGGGTGGAACCCTCTCCGTCTATTGAATTAGGCCCAGGAATTCGACGGCTATTCTTTATTTAGGCAGCACTTTTCTCTTTTTACCTTGAGGCCAGATCCCTAAATTTTGTTAATACTTCTTTGATCTGTTTCTTAATTGAGTTCGTCTCTGGCCAAGATGCTAGGACGTCGTCGGACAAAGGGAAACGACTCCTTGTATTGCCATTTAGGAGCATTTCCATCAAACTCTTGAAAACGCTGGGGCCACGCTTACTCCAAATTGGAGTCGGTGACATTTTGAATGCGCCCTTATGGGCTGGACTATAGTCTGTGCTTCTGCTGTTTCTGGGTCCCACTGGGAGTTGTTGATAGCTTGCTTTTGCCAAGTCGAGTTTTAAGCCAAAAACTTTGCCCTTTCCCAGAGAGTGAAGCAAAATGCTGGACTACTTTGGCACCGGGCATTTGCGCTTGGTTGAAAGCCGTGCGTTCAGGATAGCCTTATATCACCACAGATTCTATGGACCCGTCAGGTTTTATGGTGTGACAATAGGCGTTTCCCACTTGGCATGGTCCACAGGTTCAGCCCCCCCTGGCTATTAGTTTGTCTAGCTGTTCTCTATCTTTGCCTTTAGTGGCAAAGGGAACTCCCTGGCTTTTATTCTTCGTGGGGCTATTTGGGGTTCTAGAACTAAAAGAAAATGGAATTTCCCCGATACTTGCAAGTGAAGCCATCAAAAACGTCCTGGAATTCACGGCATGAGTCGTCTTCCCAGCCAGTTGGGTAGTCACTCGATCGATCCCGGTCATCCCGATGCCAATGGCGCGAACCATTCGATGCCTAGAGAGGTCGGGTCTGTTCGGTCGACTTATAGTCAGCAGCAGCATTTTTGACGTTATTGTTTTATAGGCGACCCGAAAACTGTCCATTGCCGACGACAGGGATTTGGTTATCCCTGGTAGTCTTTGAGGATTAGAGGTTGCTTTTTTGTTAATTCTTTGGTTTTGATTGTCTGGGACTAGCTGCTTTTAGTGTTGTGTCCCACAATTACCATAGAAAGGAAAGGACCCGAGTCCACTTCCATCTTGCAGGGCTTCCCTTTGATTTTTACAGTAACTTTAACCTTCTTCCCACTTTCCGTCTTGAGCGCCTCTATAGTTGACAGTTTGGTGTGATTGGCATCGCTTCTCTTTTTGCCACTTTCTTCTCAGCTCGTTTAGGCTAGCTTGTATTGGGGAATATTCAGCGTCTCGTAGGGCTATAGCTTTTCTTGTTTCTTGCAGACCTTTTCGATATCCTCGTTTCTTGCAATGCCTGCAGGTAGGTCGAGAAAATCTGCATTCGGCTCGGGCATGGTTCCTCCGCAGCCGGCAACATTTCCGCCCAATTCCTTCTTTCGTGCTCTTTTTGTTGTGAAATTAAACGCGTGGATTCGTTCGTCTTCTTCGCTCGACTCGATTGCCTCTCCTGACTCTTCGTAGTGGGAAGTTGGTGGATAGGCTGCTTTTCTTTCTTTGGCTGGGGTTGTTGTCTTCGCTGTGTGCGTTCATCTTTCTTCATTGTGGACGCCGATTTTCACGGCTTCGGCGGCCGTGGCTTCCGCGATGGCTTCTGTTATGTGATTTGGGCTTGTTGAGTAATTTACTCTGTGCATTAGGCGGTCTTCTTAGCCGCAACACCACGCGATCCCTCATCGCTTCATCGATGTTCAGGAAAATTACACTCACCCCCTATTTGCCTCAAAGCAAGCAACGAAATCGGCAACGGTCTCTCCCTTCTCTTCGTCTCTGCGGTAAAATTCGTTGTCGCTTTATAGATTTGACACCACCGGGCGTAGTGTGATTTGAGAATTCTTGCAATTCTGGCCCACGTTAGTTGTTTAACGGTTCTCGGGGCTTCGCAAGGGCCTTTCCATCTTGAACCACAAAGTTGTTCCGCAGTGGGTTAGGAACACAGCTCGCTTGCGTTGCTCTGAAATGTCTTCCCATTTTCATTGGCTCTTCCAAATAACATTTGGAAGCCGTCTTATATGTACTCCCAATTCCCTCTTCGGTAGGATTGAAGGGTGCGGGCGGTATGCGTTGTTTCCAGGCATCTTCTGCGGGGGGGGGGATGGCGTTCCTGGCTTCTTATCACCGCGTGCAGTTTCGCGTTCAGGACGATTCCCACCCTTCTGTCGCCATGTTTTGTTCGGAAAACACACGAGGTAGACCGGGTTCCAACAACAAAAGGCTTTTATTACACTCAGTCAGTAAACAGGAACTTTTGCTGCAGCCGAGGCCAGCCTTTTATAAGGCTGGCCTGCCTGCTTGTAGGCTATGCAGTGCTTAAATTTGCTGCCTTTCAGCAGCTCTTTGATTGGTTCCTACGCTGAACCAATCCAATGCTTAGTTTCCTTGGCCAATCAGATTTGTAGATTTGGAGTCACCCATTTACATATAGAACAGTGGCTATCCTCCACCATTTGCCATGCTTAGTTGAAGTTGCTTGGAACTGGTTCACCCATTCCTTACATCAGAAGTAGGTAGAGGCTTAGGAAGATTCTTGTTTCCTTTGGCTAAAAACGGATGGAAAAATATGTCCAGCTATTTAGCCAAATCTTACTGCAGATCTACTCCCAGCCCACCTGATGTCAGAATAAGGAGGAGCAATTACATTGCAATAAGGATTTTTTCTTTATTTGTTTGTCATGCTTATTTCATTCCCCCCAAACCTCAGTGGCCATTGCTTTTTTGGGTGCACTCCAGAGGTTTGGCCCAACTCTCATTTTACTGGTATCACATTGGGAAGGATGAATGGAAATGTAAAGGGACACGGGCTTGCATAGTTTGGGGCTGATGAATCATCTCAGGCTTACTTGGGGAGGGGGGTTTGCAAATGGGCTGGGGAGGCTTGGCCACAGGTTACATAAAAATGTAAACAGGCACTCTGAGTACACAATGGACTTGAAGGGGGAGGGTCTTCCTCACTGTTTGTTTTTCTGAAAGGAGGTTGGAGTTTGAAAGGGAGGAAACTAGGGGGGAGCCCAGCACAAAAAAACAGAGATGGCAAATGGCTGCTAAATCATGGCAAAGAAGAAACTGGGAAGTAGGTAGAATGCTATAAACTGTTCAAGCTGCTTTCATTTCCCCTTGTGATGTCAACAGGAATCCTTTGCATGGCCATAGAGTTGTTATCAATCATCCGCCATCTGCTTTTCCTCCCTACTGTATGGTATAGTAGGAGGCATTGGGGTGAAAACAGTTTGCAAAGGCAGCTGGAATCTCTAAGCCTTGAATGAGCGCCAGTGGGCTGTGCAGATTGCTTCGAAAATCCAAGCAATTAATCTCCAAAGTCTGAAGATAATGCAGCCCAACTGTTGTAGGTTGGGATTTCCAAACAACCCGATAACCCTCATTATTAAGTGAAAATATCAATGCTATTAGGAGTTGGGGGATGATTTAAGCCCATCTAGATATAGCTTCCAGGGCCATGAGTAAATGAGTGGGGGGTTTTAAAAGCAAGATATGAGTAAATAACACAATACAGAGCTTCATTCTTCAAAGGCTAGTGAGTCTGTTATCATTTTTTCTCTCTCTCTTTTTTATCCCCTATTTTTCCTTTTGTTGTGGTCACTAGCAAGACATGCTATTGCAGTACAGGTACGCCTCGTCTTATGACCACAACTGAGCCCCAAATTCCCGGTGCTGAGACATTAAGTGAGTTTTGCCCCATTTTACGACCTTTCTTGCCACAATTGTTAAGTGGATCCCTGCATTCGTAAGGCAATTAAGTGAATCTGGCTTCCTCATTGATTTGGCTTGTCAGAAGGTCTCAGGAGGTGAACATGTGACCCCAGGATATTGCAAATTTCATAAATATGAGTCAAGTTTCCAAGAGTCTGAATTTTAGACTGTAGGGATGCTGCAATGGTCATAAGTATGAAAAATGGTCATAAGTCATTGTTTTCATTATCAACTCATAAAACATTCCTATGCCTGTTTTAGTAGTTGCCATAAAAAGGGGGGTCAAGGAAAAGTACATCCCAACCCTTATCTTTAAAAGATGGTAACTAAAATATCAGAGTCTTTGCCCATGAATATATTTAATTGGAGAACATGAATGATGACACCCAGCCTGTGAACATGCTCAATTGGAGTTTCTGGTTTGTGAGACATCCAGGGGGGAGGGGGGAAACAGGGTCACAGGTGACTGTAAATTACGTTTGCCAGAGTTGGCTTCATACCGGGCAGTGCTAGTATGTGTTCTGACCCAAACTCTTCTGACCCAAACTGTTCCAAAGGGAACAGAAACCTTTTAATGATTCTTACGAATCCCCGGTTAAAAGGCTGCTGCAAACTAATTAACTTTGATAAGCACAAGCCACGCCAAAACTGTGTGAGGCTGCCAAGAATAACAGATAAGATTACCTAGAGATAACAACAACACAAGAGTCTTCAAATACCAACTAAGATACTGCAACGTCCACGAGGCTCGAGTTTCAAAACGTCTTTGCTTCCTGCAAAGACCGTTCAATTCACAGCTGGCTCTTCTTGAAGGAGGGGCCATTACCTTGCAGCCTTATTCCCGAGTCACCCGTGCTGCTGCAACTGCTCTTTCCTGTGAATAGCCCTGGCACACTTGGCACAGGCTCCTCGGGAACCTCCTCTTCGCTGCTGCCAGCCCCCACAATTTCTGAAGGCAGAAGTCCACTCCCTAATGGTCCTGACTACTCATCTGAATCCTCGCTTTCTTCAGCCGTCCGCACCTGCTATCGGCTAATCACAACAGTATGCCGCCTCTAATGAATCCTTTGAAGTTTATTGAAGTTTGGCTCGTGAATCATGACTTAATTAGAGCGATTGCTGGAATCCTGACAGCCGTTGTAATTTTGAATGGTCACTGAACAAATTGTTGTAAATCGAGACTACCTGTATTACTGAAGGTAATGGCTGGTGATTTGGGTTTGGACTTCAGACGGACTTACATCCTCTTCATTTTTTATTCATTTTAGTGCATTTTAGAAAGGCAAACAATCTTCACTCTTCTGCCTTGCAAGGGGAATTTTCAGAAGCCACAGTGGTTCTTCACTTCATAAAGGTAAAGATAAAGATTCCCCTCGCATATACGTGCTAGTCGTGTCCAAAGACGTCTCCATGGTCATGTGGATGGCATGACTAAATGCCGAAGACACACAGAATGCTGTTACCTTCCCATCAAAGGGGAAGGTTGCTATTTTTCTACTTGCATTTTTACATGCTTTCAAACTGCTTGGTTGGCAGAAGCTGGGAGCTCACCCCATTACGTGGCACTAGGGATTCGAACCGCCAACTTTTCTGATCGACAAGCTCAGTGTCTTAGCTGCTGAGCCACAGCGTTCCCTTCTTCACTTCATACCACCAATTACCCTCTGTTTTTTATTCTAATTACAGTGTGTTTTTTTTTAAAGAAATATTTTCATTTCAGTTTTAGGAAAGAGCCAGGACACCGAAAGGTTTATGATAAAAATTATTCAAAAATTCAAAAGGCTAAATCTGTCAAAATCTTGTGAGGCTTTGAAGATTCCATAGAAGATGTTTTGAAGCCTGACTTGAGAACAGCTGAACTCCTGCATATAATGTGGTTGAATACCACCATCTCATGCCCAGATTATGAGATTTCAGAATTCTGTTTTGGAGTGTTAGGAGATCGGGAGTTTTGACAAGTGGCTTAAAGATCTGCAAGTTTTAAAGCATCTCTTGTGCTCCTAATACCCTCCAGTGCCCAGGTTAAAAAAAGAAAAAAGAAAGTCAGTATTTCTGGCACCCATCCTACCATCTGGAAAGGCTGAAAAAGAAATGGTGGCAGACAGCAAGTTTTTTGCATTCCTATTTTGCACAATGCAAAATGGCAGCATCAAGCCGATTTTGCTCAACCTTAGAAAGCCGAGTAGGTTAGGTCTTGGATGATTGACACCCAAACATTCCCAGACTGCAGACTAGACTGGGAAAGAAACATTTCAGCATGGCAAATCACCTCCATACTGTTGCCAACAAATTACATCGATAGGCCCAGGAGAACACCAAAAGTCCAGCTCAGTTCAAAGGTTTTATTTATATGTATGATCCAGACAATTACAGGTCCTAAGCTATTGATGAGACATCATTGGCAACTTCGATGCTGGCAGTTTGACTTACCACCTGCCACCTTTCCATTAAGTCCTTGCCTAAAGTAAAACTTGTGACTGTTTCTGTACTGCTTCAATAAACACACCTGAACCCCACGCTCTGCTTCCCCTGCTTTCAATTTCTTCAAAGAGGTTTTGGAGATTGAGGACTTGTTTTTTGCAGCAAAAGGTGCCACAGAATATGGGATATCCACTTTTGATCACCACTTTACAAAAAACATGTTAAGACTTTGGAAAAAGTGCAAAGAAGAACAATTAAGATGATCAAAGGCCTGGAGACTATATCAAGAATGGTTACAGGATTTGGGTCTGACTAGTCTAAAGAAAAGAAGAATTAGGGGTGACATGGTAACAGTATTCCAGTATTTGAGGGGTTGCCACAAAGAATAGGGGGTCAAATATTCTTCAAAACACCAGAAGGCAGGAGAAGAAAAAAATGGATGGAAACTAAATCAAGGAGAAAAGCAACCTGGAATTAAGCAGAAACTTCCTAACAGTGAGAACAATTAACCAGTGGAACAGCTTTGCCTTCAGAAATTGTGGGTACTTCATCAATGGAAGCTTTTAAGAAGAGACTGGACAACCACTTGTCTGAAATGGTATAGGACTGTGATGGTGAACCTATGGCACATGTGCCAGAAATGGTATGCAGAGCCACTTCTGCCGGCATGCAAGAGGTCACCTGGAAGAGCCCCACTGTGCATGTGCATATGTGCCCCACCAGCCAGCTGATTGTCGGATATCTGCCATGCATGCGCAGGGGGAGACACACACATTAGAGATGTGCATGAATGCACAGAGGCATGTGGCATGCGGGGGGGNGTGCATGAATGCACAGAGGCATGTGGCATGCGGGGGGGGTTGTGTGCGCATACGCGGGGGGGTGCCGGCACGTGAGGGCACATGAGGGCACGCGCACGCATTTTTGGCACGCAATGTGGAAAAGGTTAGCCATCACTGGTATAGGATCTCCTGCTTAAGTAGGGGGTTGGACTAGAAGACCTCCAAGGTCCCTTCCAGCTCTATTCTGATTCTGATTCACTTTTGGCCCTTCCCATTGTCATCACACTCAGCTGTGGCAGCCCACAGTTGCCTTCATTTTGGAAACTGTCATAAAGAAGATGAGTATCATTCTTTGATACACACTAGGTAACCTTGGCCAGATGCCGTTGCAAAGCAGCCAAGCCAGAGCATCCAACCGCTGCTCATTAGAAATGTAGGGAAACTTTATCACCCAGAAAGGAGAAATGAGGTGTATTCAGCCAACAGCCATTTCTGCTCTTGACTGGTTAAAAATGTAATTGATGGCAATTTCCATAACAAAAATCCAGAATGTAGAGTCCAGTGAAAAGGTAAGCAAGCCAATGCTAATGGGAATGGAAAGATATTTTATTTTTTGTAGACTGTTTACTTAGGGGGAGATTTGAGAGGATTAAAAAAAAAAGCAAACAAATCTGCCAACATAACGAAGACTTCTTTCTTTGGGGTTATTTTTTCTTTCTAAGAAGTCAGAGTAAGGCTACATGCAGTCTTCAACTTACAACAGTTCATTTAGTGACCATTCAAAGTTACAACAGCAAGAAAAAACTGACTTATGACCATTTTTCACACTTACAACCCTTGTAGCAGCCCCCGATCATGTGATCAAAATTTAGATGTATGGCAACTGGTTCATACTTATGACTGTTGCTGTGTCCCAAGGTCCTGGGGTCACATTTTGCGACCTTTTGACAATCAAAATCAATGGAGAAGCCAGATTCATTTAACAACCGGGTCACTAACTTATCAACTTGCAGTGATTCACTTCAGAACTCTGACAAGAAAGGTCATAAAATGAGACTAAAACTCACTTAACAAATGTCTCCATTAACCACAGAAATTTTAGGCTCAATTGTGGTCGTAAGTCGAGGACCACTTCTACAAAAGTATGATTCCTTCCTGATGTTGGCAACTGAGTTTGGAATGAAATTTTTTTTTGCCCATTTTTAGTCCACCAAATAAGGATTTCTGTCTGTACATTTAGAAGCAGGAAGTTTTCTACAGGTAGTCCTCAACTTATGACTGGTCACTTAGTAAATGTTCAAAGTTACGACCAACTCAAAAAAGGAGACTTACAACCAGGGGTGGGATTCTACCAGTTCAGCCCAGTTCGGCCGAAATCCCTTTCCCCAAAAATCAGCTGGCAGCAAACCAGTTTGCTGTGACTAGCTGGCCTGCCTTCCCCCCCACACACACACTGTACCTACCTATATCGTCTCAACTGATTAGTGCAGCACAGTGGATTGCCACTTCTCAGCTGTGTTACTCAAGTGCTATGCATGCATGCAAATCACGTGATCAGCGAACCAGTTGTTAAACCTGGAGAATCCCACCCCTGCTTACAACTCAGGTTCGAAATTCCAATGGCTGAGACCCCTCTCCAGTCACGTGATCTGAGCAGATGCTCAGCAACATGGCTGCATTTATGGGTATTTACAGCATCCTGCAATCACATGACCCTGTTTTACATGGCTTTTGCCAATAACTGGTACTAACTTCCATTTTTTAGCAAAAGTGCACCCAAAGAAGATCATTGGTTTCCTTAAAGACCATTGTATTTGTTTAAGGACTGTGGCATTTGCTTAACAGCCATTATGTTTTCTGAATGACTGCCACAAAAATGACTTTAAATTGGATGGGTCAGTTTTATGGCCATCACATCATATGACCGTAATGGGCAGGCTCCATTACAGTTATATGTCAAGGATTACCTGTATGGTTGACATAGGTACTATTGGGTGCAAAATGGAATTATCTGCCATAAACCATATGGAAAAGAGTGTTATGAGTCTTTTGATGTGATATTTTTGGGCTATAAAAAGTCTTAAAATTATATAATAATAATGCTAATTATTTATATGCAAAGAATCATTCAGAACAATTTGCCTCTATCTGGCAGCCTTTCAACCTGTTAGATTATAACTCAATTTGCAACCAGCATGGCCAACACATCCTCAAATTACAAATTACCTATTGTTCAACTGAATGAGTTGCATCAATCATCCTCTAACTCTCATCCTTTTTTTTCCTTTTGGACTCAGTTGTGAGACATAGCTGAAATTTATTATATTATGGACTTTTAATAAAGGTGAATTTGAAATCACATTTTTTGAAAAAAGGAAACTAATTAAATACTTCAAAAAACCAAATGTAAATGAATGAATGAATGAATCTATCTACTTACCTACCTATCTATCTATCTCAGCTGGTATATCTGTAAGCCAGTAGAACTCTTTTAGTATCACAACTCTCAGCTTTAAAATATACACATATTAAAAATAAATAAATATTCTCATGTAACAAGTACAACCATCAATCCTTCTAAAAGCCTAGAGGACAATTTTGTCCTCATTCTTTTTGTTTCTGCTATACTGTAAATGTCTGCTTCTACCTCTGCTTTTCCAAGGAATTTTTAAGAGGGAGAGGTAATGTTGTGGCATGTACTCCTAATACTGAGTGTTATCTACTTGAGACCTGATAAAATCATTACAGGGAAAGGAATTGGTCATGGGGTTGCCAGCTTCCTTTTCCAAATTACCATTAAGGAGATAAAATGGTGTTGTATTTATTCAAGAAGTTTTCCTGCTGGGGATCGAGATGAAAGGAAAGGAAGTGGGAGAGAAGGGATTGAAGCAGCAGTGTGAGCTTGAAATAGCTGGAAACCTTGCAAATTACATCTGAGCTCTTCTCCTAAAGCTTTTCTTTATACAAGTTGGGGGACATATTGAGAATTAGTCATAGTTCAAACCCCCTACAGACTGTACTTAACAGAATAAGAGTTGAAAGGGACCTTGGAGGTCTTCTAATCTGACCCATTGCTTAGGCAGGAAATCCTATACTGTTTTGGACAAATGGTTTTCCAATCTCTTCTTAAAAACCTCCCATTTTGGAGCATCCACAACTTCTGAATGCAAGCCATTCCACTGGTTAATTTATTTATTTTTATTTATTTATTTTATTTTGTCAAGCGATTATAAGATAACAGGTTTAAGGATAAATATAGTTATGATTACATGAAATGAATACATATAAGAAAAAGAAACAAGAGGACAGGGGTGGTAGGCACATTGGTGCACTTATGCATGCCCCCTACAGGCTCTTAGGAAAGGGGTGAGGTCAATAGTAGACAGTCTAAGGTTAAAGTTTTGGGGTTTGGGGAAGAAACCACAGAGTCAGGTAGAGTACTCCAGACATTGACCACTCTGTTGCTGAAGTATTTCCTGCAATCAAGTTTGGTGCGGTTAATCTTGAGTTTGTATCTATTGTGTGCTCTTGTATTGTTATGGTTGAAGCTGAAGTATTCATTGACAGGGAGGACATTGCAATGTATAATTTTATATACTATACTTAGATTGGACTGAAGGCGGCATAATTCTAGATTTTCTAGGTGTAGAGTTTCAAGTCTGGTGGCATAAGGTATTCTGCAATGAGTAGAGGAGCAGAGAACTCTTCTTGTGAAGTATTTCTAGACTTTCTCAACTGTGTTAATATCAGATATGTATTCTCATTGTCATGAAATTTTTCCTTAGTTCTATGTTGGTTTTGTCCTTGATTAGTTTCCATCCATCGCTTCTTGTTCTGCCTTCCAGTGCTTTGGAGAATAGTTCTCCCCCTCTCCTTTATGGTAATCACTTCGATATTAGAACACTATCATGTCACCCTTTTGCAGTTTATCGTATAGAATTATAGTTATAAGGTGTTGCCCAAGAATTAGGGAGACCCAACTTAAAAGCTCTATGGAATTTTTTGCAAGGTTGAGCTAATAATCACTATTTTCCGCCCAGCTTACGTAGAGTTTTTCAGAGGAACATATCCTCTCCATCATCTTCTGTCTCATGTCATAGGATAAGGATGGGATGAATTTTGGGCTGCCTCAGCTTTGTTGAGGAAGTATCCTCCCGACCTGTTGGGATTTCAGCTCCCAGAATCCCCAGCCAGCACACTTATGGAAACCTTGGAGTTATAGATGAGAATCTAGGGAGCACCAGACTGAAGAATTATATAGTATATATAATTCATCTCTCTTTTTGTGAAGTAGTTAATCCTTCCTATATCCCTGGGATGGAAGCTCTCATTGGTACCAGCAGTTCCCCATCTCTGTTGAAGAATGTTATCAGCAGATACATATTTCATTCTTCATATACCCAACGATAGGGCTGAGCTATTGCTAAGCTTTAGTTTATTTATTTTTCAGGTTTGCCTACTACCATCATCAAAAGAATCTTAACAGCTGTCATCATAAAAGCATAGAATATTTGGCAAGTTAGCAGAATCTCAGAAAATATTACAATAATAATAAAATATTCATCTGGACTAACAAGCCAAGATCCTGCAAGTCCATCATTCTCTAGATATTCTCCATTCTGTTTTAGCCAACTTCCAAAGCCATCTGCTGCATACAAACCTGATTTCAACTCTTCAAAGGGTCCAGAAATTAAATCCAAACTGCTTGAAAGCCACATAAGAAAAGCAGTGGAAGAGGTCAAAAAGTCAACAGTGAACGGAGCCATCTGGATCAGGATGCTGAAGGCTCTTGGAGACTGAGCCAAGTGGAAGAGCCATTTCTTCTGCTCTAATGAAGACGAAGCTTAGGAAAGCACATTTTAATATTTTAACATTAATTGCAGAGGGACAAACAGAAAAAGAGAGAGGTCAGAAAAGGAAAATCTCTTCACATCTGGGTCAAAATGTTCTTTTTCTTAAAATACATTTATGGAGATTCTCAATCATCCAGGTCATGGTTGTCCCAAAGGTGCTTTTCAAGAGGTAACTGGACTTTCTAGTTTTTCTCTGAAGACGTTTCACTTCTCATCCAAGAAGCTTTTTCAGTTCTGAGTAAGTAGTGGGGAATGGAAGGATTTTCTACTCCTTGTAACAGCTGTTCATTTGCATTCTTTTTCCCCTTACAATAAAGCTTAAAAGCTCTTGAACAGTGGGTGAGTAAGACTGTTCAATTCTCCATTTATTTAATACAGGTAGTCCTCACTTTGCAACTATCTGTTTCATGGCAATTCAAAGTTATGAAGATACATTGAAAAAAATAGCTCATCCTTGAAGTTATGATTGTGGCACCATCTTTGTGGTCATATGATTGAGGTTTCCATCTTCCAACAAGCAAAGTCAATAGAAGAATTTAGATTTATTTGACAAGCATGATGATTTCATTTAAAACTGTGGTAAAAATGATTGTAAAATCTGATCTAGTTATGAGATGAGTCAACAACGGCATTGCTAAAGGACTGAAATTCCAGTCCCAACTGTGGCCATAAGTTGAAGATTACATCTGACCACTTAAGGACTGCACAATGAGGGTGCCTTACAATATATGGACTTCTTTAAAAGAAAGGGAGAAGATTTAGTCCCCCAAATTAAATTGAATTGATTTAGTCATGCTGTGAACTGATATAAAAAGCTGTCCTTGTCCATGTATAAAGATAAATTTGCTTGTACAAGTCTGAGTTATTTCACTGATTATAGGGATAATCATTCACAGAATAACAGAGTTGGAAGGGACCTGGCAGGTCTTCTAGTCCAACCCCTTGCACAAGCAGAAGACCTTGCACCATTCCAGACAAGTAGCTGTCTAATTTTTTTCTTAAAAACCTCCAGTGATGGAGCACCCACAACTTCTGAAGGCAAGTGGTTCCACTGATTAATTGTTCTAACTGTCAGGAAATTTCTCCTCCATTCTAATTTGCTTCTCTCCTTGATTAGTCTCCATCTATCTATTCCTTCTTGTCTTGCCTTCTGGTACTTTGGAATATAGATTGACTCCCCTCTTTAAACTTATATGCCACACAATTAAATTAAAAATTAAAGAAGATGTATATGCCGCACAATTCCCAGTGATGATGGGTAATTATATATAAAGGCTTAAAAACATACAAAAGGAAACACGCACACACACAAACACACACACACACCAAAAAAACCCTCACAAAAACAACAAAAGCAGCATGACTGCTTTTCAGCAGAGGTGGTATTCAGCAGGTTCTGACCAGTTCTGGAGAATCAATAGTGGAAATTTTGAGTAGTTCAAAGAACAAGCAAATATCACCTCTGCCTGGCCCCGCCCCCATCTATTCTCTGCCTCCCAAGTGCCAGCTGATTGGCTGGGTCTTCTTTTGTTGCCCTGCACAGGAGAATGGAGCTGGAAAGCAGGTTAATGGGGTGGGGAGGGAATGGGGATTTTATAGGATTCTTCCTAGGAGTGGGGTGAGAATGGAGATGTTAGAGTATCCTTCCCCTGCCACGCCCACCAAGCCACACCCACCAAGCCACACTATGACCCCCCAAGTCACGCCCACAGAACCAGTAGTAAAAATAAATAAATACCACCACTACTTTTTAGGTACCAAATGACCCAGAGCTACTTGGAGAAAATCCATGTTTTCCATTTTTAAACAGAAAAGAATTTAAACCCAGCAGTAACGTTCTGGAGTTTGGCCTTGCAGATTAGACTGGCCCCATTCTAACACTTTTGGAAGGCCCTGAAGACGTGGTTCTGTCAGCGGGCCTGGGGAGCCCAGAGTGAGATGGAACCCATTAAATGGCTAGGATGAATGTGTGTTGTTGCCAGGGTCCAGGGTGTGTTTGTGTTATTTTATTATTTTTCTTTTTATTGTTTTTATTTCTTGTACATGGTGTTTTTATATCCTTGTCAGCTACCTTGAGTCGCCATGTGCGAGTAAGTGATAATATAAATTTTCTAAATAAATAAATAGTACTTTTAATACTTGGGGTGGCGCAATACCTCAGCAGTTAAGAGACTGGGTTTGTCGGCTGGCAAGCCGGCAAGCCAGGTTCGAGACCCGAGGACCAAGTGACTGGGTGAGCCCCCATCATTTGTCTCAATTCCTGCCAACCTAGCAGTTCAAAAGCATACAAATGCAAGTAAATAGGTACCACTTCAGTGGGAAGGTAACAGCGCTCTGTGAAGTGGTGGGATTCAAATTTTTTTACTCCCGGTTCTGTGGGCGTGACTTGGTGGGTGTGGCAGGGGAAGGATATTGGAAAATCTCCAGTCAGAGGTGGTATTTGCCAGTTCTCTGAACTACTCAAAATTTCCACTACCAGTTCTCCAGAACTGGTCAGAACCTGCTGAATACCATCTCTGGCTCTATGACATCATGCTGGCCACATGACCATGGAAATATCCTTGGACAGCACTGGCTCAATGGCCTCTAAACAAAGATGAACATCACCCCCTAGAGTCGGCAATGTCTAGCAGAGTAAAATCTACAGGGACTCCTTTACTTTCATCTGGTTTTTATTATTTATGGTTTACTTGTGCATCAAGCAGTTTTCTCTCCAAACTGATCTCCCTATTCAATTCCTTTTTCAATATGAAGTTATTTGTCTTCCTGGGGAATTTTTATGATTCAATTCTCTCACTCTGCACTCTCCCGGCCGGCGTCCAGGAGTTGCGGTTTCTATGTGCAACTGAGTGATACATTTTCCAGTCTTTTGCTCTTCTGCCTCTTACAGGAAGATGTGATTTTAAAGCTGAAGAACCTGTTTTTCAAGAATTTTCACCGCCTTTCTCCTTCAACCTCAGGAAAGGGAAGAGAGATTTACAAGCAAAAAAATGAAAGTTGTTTGGTTTACCTTTTGCTTTATTTTATTGTACTCTTTTTTACATTGTGTTTATGCAGTAAGGAATCCATGCAAAACTTTTTATTTATTTTAAAACTGTATTCCTGCAGTTATGCAGTTGACACATACTGAATGGAACATTTTATATATATGTTGACTTAGGACCACAATTGAACCCAAAATTTATGTTGCTAAGTGAAGTTTGTTGATTGAGTTTTGCCCCATTTTACAACTTTTCTTGCCACTAATCAGCCATCTAATCAGTCTTTGAAGAAAATATGAATGGAATTTACTTTTGGTTCCATACTGTTGCCTGCTCTTTGCCTGCTCCCCCACCTTCTTTCTTTTGTCAACTATAAAATATGTATACAAAATGTTTTATGAGTTGACATTGCTATTGAGTGAATCATTGCCAGAGTGAATTTAGTATCCTGTTTGTTAAGTGAATCTGGCTACCCCATTGACTTTGTTTGTCAGAAGGTCACAAAAGCTGATCACATGACCCTGGATACTGCAACAATCATAAATCTGAACCAGTTGCCAAGCACCTGAATTTTGATCATGTACCATGGATGCTACAACAATCACAAATGTGAAAAATGGTTATAACAATCAAAAGTGTGAAAAATTGCTCCCATAAATCACTTTTTTGGTGCCGTTTTAACTTTGAATGGTTACTAAATGGACTATTGTAAGTGAAGGACTACCTGTAATAGGCTGTGGCTTATGGAATGTGATCATGTCATCAGCAAAAGGAATGCACTGATGTCTTTGGCGCTAAGTTACATTAAAATTGCACTGGTACTCACACGTTCATTGGAATGTGCCTAGGAAAAGCCATTGCTTTCAGAAAACAGACCATTCTAGCAATGCTTCAGATCCTATGTTACGTTAGGCAGCTCTGGCTAAAGAGACCATTTCACCAAGGCTGCTGTTGGCGGTGCCATCTTGGCAACCAAACAAGACAGACACAGACTTCAATGGATAATGAGGGCTGCTGAAAAAACAATTGCTACCAATCTGCCTTCCATTGAGGACCTGTACACTGCATGAGTCAAAAAGAGGGCTGTGAAAATATCTACAGACCCCTCACACCCTGGACATAAATTGTTTCTACTCCTACCCTCAAAATGACACTACAGAGCCCTGCATACCAGAACAGCTAGACACAAGGACAGTGTCAGGCAGAGCTCCATTCAAAATCCAGGAAAGAAATACTTAAGACTCTTTAGTTTAGAGAAAAGACATCTTTTACACTGAAAGTGAAGTGGTATGCAACCAAAGAATTTCTGAATCTGAGAAAATTACGGCGCGCAATTCATCCTATACAAAGTGCTGGAAATTTCCACCCAATAGTTCAGATGACACTTCCAATTAAGAAGTGTGAATATGAATCATGTGGGTATCTTCAGTGATGATGAGGCCCCTCCGTCCGTTGACCTTGGCATATTTTGATAACGGGTTGCAGTTTCGCAGAGAAAAGAAAGCTAAGCGAGAAAAAGAAACCTAACTCTATTGTATGCTCCCCCCCTCATTTACACAACAGAAGAATGTAACACCTCCAGCCTCACTTCTCAGACCTATCCCTTCCTCCCCTTCCCCCCCCCCATTTCTTATGACAGCCGAAAGATGCAAATCAATAGTAGAAGATCTTGAAGGCTGACATTCGCCCCTCCTAGAAAAGGAAAACCATCAGTCCTAGAGAGAGAGAGGAGAAAACTATAAAGACAATTATTAGTCATTAAACAATTACAAAGCAATACACTCTAAAGCTTATCAGGATACTTGGAACGAAATGCTTTGATCAACTTAGGGCTTTAACGTCGTTTCGTTAACCCATTCCGCTTGCGAAGAGGGAAATGTTTCCAGGCTACAAGAATACTGGAGACGATCCCTCCATTTGCGAGAGTCCAGAATTTCTTTAACTTCAAAATGTTGTTCACACTTCAATCAGTATTGATACGGGGAGGGTCAGCCTGGATGGGTCTTAAATCAGAAGTACGTTCAGGTTTTAGCAAACTAACATGGAAAACCGGAAGAATTCGTCGAAGAGTTTGGGTAAATTCAGCTGGACTGTTACAGGATTAATAATCCGTTTCAATCGTGAAAGGACCAACATACTTAGGACCACCAACGCTTCTTGACTTTTGAGTGGTCTGCAGGTCATCTGGTGGACAGGAAAACCTTGCCACCCACTTTTATATTCTTTCTGTGGGGTATCTTTTCTGTCTGCAAATTTTCTTATGAGCTTGATGGGCCTCATCTAATGCTTGCGTGTCACTGGCCAGTTAAGCTGGAGTGAGTTATCCATTCATCCAACGAATGGATGTTAGGTTTTCATGAGGAAGTTCAGGTATGGGAATGAAATCTTGTCCCGAAGCCACTCTTAAATGAGTAAATCCAGTACTACTGTGTACGGAGTTGTTAATATGCCACTTCGGCAAACAGTAATAATTTAGACAGTTATCTTGTTGATAATTTATGTAACATCTAAGATATTGTCTAACACTGCGTTAGTCCTCTCACAGGCCCATTAGTTTGGGGGTGTGGGCGGAGCTTAACCCCTGGGTGGAGCCTATTAACTTCAGGAACTCTTTCCAAAAATTTGAGGTAAACTGGACCCTCTGTCAGAGATTATGCGTTCGGAACGCCATGTAACCTATAGATATGTGAAATAAACAGTTTAGCCAGCGTCTTAGCAGAGGGAATCTTAGAACAAGTATGCAACGTACTTGTTTGGAAAACAAATCAGTCACTACCAGAGACCGTGTTTCCACACTTTTGGGTAATTCTACTATAAAGTCCATAGAGTTTCCTTCCAGGAGCCGTTAGTCTAGCTACATTTTGTAAATCTACTGTGCTTACCAGGAGGTCTCTTTGGCCGAAGCACAAATTGACAGATAGCTACATAAGCTTCAATGTCCTCTTTAAAGTAGGCCACCAGAATTGCGCTTAACCAGATGTAAGGTCTTCAGCAAATCTGAAGTGGCCAGCTGCTTTAGAATCATGAGCCGTTGTAGTATTTGGCCCTCAAGCACCTGTGGCACATACAACTTGGCCCCCACCAAGCCAACCAATCTCTTACTGTATAGTCACTTGAATGAGCCAGGAACCATTCGTCCAGTTTTAAAGCTTCTTTTAATTGTTCGGTTAGGTCATTCGATAAAACCACTTTTGGTTCTCTTTTGGGCTCTGGTGATCACTGGGCGGGCTAGATGTTTGGCTGGACAATTGGGCTTATCACCTCCTGGCGCATACTATTATATTGGGGTAGTCTAGAGAGAGCTATCCCGCCATGAAGTTCTTCCCTCCTGGAATGTACTTCAATGAGAAATTGAATCGCTTGAAGTACTGGCCCAGCGAAACTTGTTTAGGGGACAGTTTCCGGGGGCGTTTTTAAGGTTCCAACTTCTTATGATCAGTCCCATACCTCAAATGGGTGTTTTGCTCCTTCCAGGAAATGTCTCCAGGTCAGTAAGGCCCAACGAACTGCAAAAGCTTCTTTCTCCCAGACGCCCATCTTCTCTCTGTTTCAAGACAGCTTACGCGGAGGTATACGCACAAGACTGTAAGGTCTTTTCTCGTTGATTTGAAGTAACACCGCTCCAATAGCCCACTATCACTTGCATCGGCTTGAATCACGAAGGAGTGTCCATATCCGGGTGCTTCAGCACTGGTTCTGCAGCAAACAGTTGTTTTAGCTTTTCAAAACTGCTTGGCACCTCCATGGACTACTCCAGCGGCTTTCCTGGCCTTGGCTTCACCTCCCCTTTTGTTTTAAGAGATTTGTGATGGGCATTGGCTATCTTAGCAAACGTCGGGATGAAATTGCCGTAAAAATTTCAAATCCCAAAAAAGCTTTGAAGTTGTTTTCTGGTGTGTGGTGGAGCCCATTCCAGAACGGCAACGCACCTTCTCTGGATCCATCTCTATGCCTTCAGATGAAATGCGATATCCCAAAATAGTCAATTTTGTCTTGGTGGAATTCACACTTTGACAATTTAGCATACAACTTAGCAGCACACAATTTCTGTAGAACCGACCGCACAGTTTCACATGTTCATCCAGAGTTTCCGTGTAGATAAGGAATATCATCAAGGTAACCCAGAACCCCCCTGTATAAATGTTCATTGTAACACTTGGTTGCTCATTTGCATGAATACAAGCTGGGGCCTTGTAAACCAAAGAAGAACGTTGAATTGGCAAGCAACCATCGGGCCAGTTAAAAGCGTCTTTCCACTCATACCCCGGTTCCTTAGATTCGAATTCGGTAGTATGCTTCTCTCAAATCCAACTTCGCGTGAAAATCTTTTCCGCTTCGGCTAAATGGCACAAATGTTCCTTCATCAAAGGAAGGGGGTACACGTTTTTTACAGAAATATGCGTTTCAATATTTCTGTATCCACCACCAAGCGTTTGGAACCAATTTTCTTTCTCTGGACACAACACTGGGGCGTACCGCGCGGGTCTAAGCAGGTTGATGAAACCACGTTCAGATTTTTAATCTGTAAACAATCTTAGCTTACTTCCAATTCCGTGGGTCATTGAATACACTTTGGTTTCGGGAGCTTCACCCCAGGCAAAATCTCAATAGCAGCAGTCTGTTGGCCGGTGAGGCGGAAGCTCATCCAACGGCCTTCTACTGAACACTTCTTTTAAATTCCCAATCTCTTTGGGAATTTCTCTCTCCCTTCACTGGCCTCAGTATCTTTGTAGAAGAGCTATTTATTAGGTCCTCAGGCTTCCGCTGGGATCGTGGCCCCTCCTCCTGGTCGCTGGCTTTGTGTAATATATGCGAAAGCAACCCCTTTGTCTGCCCATTAACCTGGGGTTCCATTTCGGGAGCCAGGCAGTCCCAGTATTTAATGGTTCTCCATCCAGGAACCACAATGAAAAAAGCAGGTCTCATCATGCTCTCGTCTACCAGACACCATTTCTATAGGTTCTCCGTGACAATCGTGCGGGGGTCAACCCCAGCCACTGATCCATCGTAGTTGGCAGAAAGGAAATGGGCATCTTCAAAAATAGGTTTTAACGCTTTAAGGGCCATTTTTCTTCACTAACTTTTTCCGTGTTGATTATAATTATCACCTTGTGCACCACTCTAGTGCCAGATCTAACAGGCGCTAGCATTCCCGCGCTTTCGAACCCCTGAATTGGCGTAACCCTCACTTCAACCCCGGATGGTCCATCAGGCCGCACGTGCTGGGACTTACGAAGGAAGTCATCTTCCGAGTCGAAATCCTCTTCCTCAGGGTCACTGGGTTGCTGATTCCTCTCCTCGTGGGAGGGGCGAACCTTCTGCCGTCTCTTTCGAGCTTTAGTGCTGTTTCGCGAGAGGCTTTTGCTGGGATTTTTGCACGGTTTCTTTCCTTCCTTTGGAGCCCCTTTTGGCTCTAACTTTCTGACTCTGCACGTTCACAGCCTGGTGACTCTTCCTCCTTCCCCGCTATTCAAAGCG